>JADLZN010002501.1:0-158258 GCA_018155175.1 Sinocyclocheilus anophthalmus | reverse complement strand
CACGGTATGTCATTTCCATGTACAGAACTGTATTTATTCAACTATTCCAAGGTAAATACAGTTTTCCATTCTGTGGCACCTTTAAGTGATCTTATATATTTTTGAAAAAGCCGCTGGTGTTTAATAGTCAGATTCTTGGTGAAGAGCCACAATCCTGAAGATATTTACCAAGAATGGAGACAGAAATAGGAAGACATGCCATGATACTCTATACTCTTCTACATAGATGCATGTGTCTGAATATTTGACAATAAATTTAAAATACCATTCAAAAGTGAAAGAACTTTTGGGGAAAAAAATAAAAATTCCGCAAAGATGGATTAAAATGATTCAAAGCTACAGTAAAGACTTTCACACTGTTCCAAAAATAAAATAAACACTGAAGACTGGAGTGATGCCTGCTAAAAATTCAGCTTTGCTATGACAGGAATAAATTACATTTTAAATATAATACTGTAAGATATAAAACTATGAAAGCTGTTCCTGTGCCACTGGAATTAAAAAGTAATAGTAATATAATTGTGATTTTTATCTCACAATTCAGACTTTTTAAAAAATTTGAGGTTACGGAAAGTTTATATCTCGCGCAATTTTGAGGAAAAAAAATTGTGAGATATAAACTCGCATTTCTGGGGGGTTTTTTCTTGAATTGTGAGAACTCGCAATTGCTTTTTTGAGAAGCAAAGTCAGACTTATCTCACAAAAGAGACATCTTTAAAAAACTCACAATTATGAGAAAAAATTTCTGAATTGTGAGATAAGTTGCAATGAACTTGTTTTATTTTTTATTCAGTGGCGGAAAAGGGCTTCACGTACGGAAGAAAACAACACGCCGTTTATAATGTATTTTAATAAATACAACTTTGGTCAGCATACTAGACTGTCAAAAAAGTTCAGAACCGACCCTAACCTTTTGGAACAGTAGTATATTTTTTTTACACTTAAAAACAATGACTATATACATCAGTAGTTTTATTTTAAGTGCTGTCAAACGTTATCGTCGATTAATCATCATCAACATCTCATTTTTTTTGCATAATATATGAGTGTGTACTGTGTATATTTATTATGTATATATAAATGCACATACATGCATGTATATATTTCAGAGAAATATGTTATTTTTATATATTAAATATATTTATATATAATATAAATATATAAATGTATATACATGTAAATATTTTCAATATATATGTATATTGTATGTTTGTGTATTTATATATACATATAAATAAATACAGTGCACACACATATATTATGTAAAAGAAACATTATTTTGGATGCGATTAATCGTTAGACAGCACTAGTTTATATATGTTTAATCATAAATTGCTGAGGTTTTCCTAATCTGAGTGCTATAACATCGAAGCATCCGTTTATCATAGGTGTTGGTATCAGCAGTTTTTTTTCCATCACATGTCTATCACAAAAAATGGAAAAGAACAGGAAAGTGGGATGGAAGGCATGATCTCTGTACATGACACGAAACTGATTGAACGCTTCACCCCGTGAGCAAAAATGCGCTACAGGTTTTGTGAGATGTAGCCTGCCCACTTTGCAAGCTCTGACCAGAATACCACCATAAAATTAAAGGCACCAACACCTGAATACTAAGACAAAACCCTTCCTTCCCTCATTTTCTCCCCTGCAATAAACTCACTCGGACTCCTTCACCGTCGTGGCAGCCGCTCTGTGTGGGGAATGGCTATAACGACCTTGCGTTCTTGGAATATAATGATATATTAGCTGAGTGGACAGGCTGAACCTTTTCAGACCTCTGGAGAAGTCAATTAAACCAAATGAATCATAGAAAGGAACTGAGGGGTAACAGAAGGGAGTATACAGAGGGCCCAGAGGAAGTCTCGTAAATGCCACATTATGGTCCAGTTCCTTCATGCCTGGGAGGTGTCTCTACAGTCATGTGAGAAGAAAGCGACGGAGCTATTTCCCACGCAAGAAGCCCACTGCCTTCAAGCAGAGCTCTCTGGTTCAAGTATCATATTCAGTTAGCATTCTTCTGTGCTGATGGTATCATGCATCAAGGGCATGGCGACAGGGTCGGGCAGCTAAACAAGTTTTCAGTTGGTTTATTCAAAATGGGTTCTAATTCCTGCTCATTAAACGAGATGATATTTCTTTGGAACTGAGGAATTTGGTCTAATCATAGTGCTTGGCGTCCGCAAGTAAATATTTGAATGTGTTTGTTTGTGCCGAGTATTTGCCTATTTGGTTGACACTCCATTCTTAAAACTACAAGTTCCAAAGAGTGTTGTTCGCAGCAGTGCCCAACAAAGAACCATTTTGGGAAAACGTTCAGTAATAACAGCGTGAAAAGAAGACCACGTTTTTTAGTGTGAAGAACATTTTAATATTCCTCCAGTGTAGAACCTTTTGTGTAATGGAATGGTTTCATGGATGTCAAAGGTTCTTCACGGATTTTTAAGAGTGTATGTAAATGGACAAACAGTTTTGCATATGTTAAATGATTTTATTTTATGTAGGGCTCATGAACAGGATCTCTCTAAGCACCTCGAGAGGGAGATTGACGAGCTGAACGCTTCTCATAACAGAGAGACCCAGATCATGCTGTCAGATTTTAACAAAGCTCAGGAGCTGCTAAAAGACAAGATCTCTGCTCTGCAGATTCTGTGAGTCCCTTTATCTCACTTACAGATTGAATATCAAGTTGAATTGAATATCAAACACATCATTTTAATGTAATATCCTCGTGAATATTTCAGAAGACAGCTAGATGAATCACATTAACTCTGGTTCAAAACCTAGCGAGCTGCCTTGATTTCTACTACAGTATCCTAACAAATAGGTCTTCTAAGGCTAAAATGGTACCTTGAATGTAATTGCTTCTCATGAGATCACGGCCGTGCTCCACACATAATGTTCTAAGTATTTTTGATGCTTATTACAGTATTGCAGTAGATAGTATAGGATAGGATAGTAGTAGTTTCGCTGAGATGGTTGCAATGCAATTCTGGGATTAAATGTGAAGGATATATGTGATTATGCCTAAAGGAGCATTCACACTGACTGCAATTTGAAGCGGGAAAAAAGTCATTCATTTTTGTTGAAAATTTACCATTTGAAGCAACATAAGTGACAGAAATTGCTAGCAATGAGAATTAGCATAAACAGTTTACTTTATGCAAAAACAAGAAGTCTGGTGGGAACATCTACTAGCAACCAACAGTACAGCAACATGGCACTTTGATGGTTTATAAATCACTTTGGTAGTCTATAAAACTTCACGTTGAAAGCATGCCAATGCAGTGTTGTTATTGTTAAATACTAAAACCATTACAATTGTTTTTCTAATTTAAATGAAGATGAAATAAAATATAAATTTTATACAAAGCACTTAAAAATCTGAAATAGAAATAAGTTGTGTAACTACAAAAATAACTAGAAATAAAACTGAGATAAAAATAAGTTAAAACTAAATACAAATATATATTAAAAAACTAATCAAATTAACTAAAAATAACTAAATACATTTTTATATTTATAAATACTATAACTGTATAAAAATACTAACGGCCAGATTTACTAACGGCTTGCTTCTGCGCAAACCGTCTTTTGGCATTAAAATAACGTTTGCGCTCGTCAAATTACTGGTATTTCCACCCTTTTTCACCGCTCCCAAAAAAACATGTCCTTAAATGCATGCGGTAATGTTCATGCGCTGCCTTGGTAGATTTGCTCTGGTCATTATGGAAATGAGATTGGCTGCATAAATCAGTAAATCACCCGCAGAATTTTCCCTCCCATCAGCGCTTTTATTTTAGTAAATCTGGCCCTAAAATAACACTGTTCCTATGATGCCTAAACATGTTGACTAGGTGGTAGGTTTTATGACAGAGCCATTGTTTTTACTGCAGTATAATTGTTAATATGTATGTGTGTGGGATGAGCAGGTTGGAAGGTACGGAGGAGAAGTTCAGGAATAGAGAAAGCCGACCAGAGGACCTCCAGGTGATAGCTGAGCTCAGAGAAATGGTGTCCGAGAGAGAAACTCTGGTCAAGAAGCTTGTGGTAAGTGTCCACAGCAACGGTCTGTAGAGGTGCAGCATCCCGTTAAAAGTGATATGTGTACTTCTGTTCTTTTACATTTATTTTTGTCCCAAAGCATTACATGTCTTAAGACAAAAGTCAATATCAGTTCATTGATTTTTCTGCACAGGGCCTTTCGGTCTGACTGTGCCTCCTTTGTTCCAGGATGACAAGAAGTTTTATCAACTGGAGCTGGTGAATCGAGAGCCTGGCTTCAACAAGGTGTTCAACACCAATCCCAATGTTGGTGTCATAAACCCCCTTATAAAGGTTAGAGAGGTACAGCCACACTGATCAAACAATACCTCTGAAGTCCACATAAATTGGATTTGATATGATAGTAAAAAAAAGCACAAACCTTAAACCTTTTTAAAAGCACTCCATCTCTACAGTTCTTGGAATCCATGAATATAATAAAAGAGTACTTCAAAGGTTATGCCTTATGGGAAGTGTGTTTTACAGAGGTACATCTGGAATGGGATATTCTGCAGAGACTATTAATAGCCTTCTACTGTTCTTTTAGTTGTACTTTTCTTTCTGTTGCATAAGTTGTGTTTGTGTGGTTGTCATTGTCTGTGTCTTATATCCATGTTCAAACATCAATTCTGCCCTGCTTTCCAAATCATAAGTTCTGTTCCAAAACCTAATGTGCTGCTTGCATAGGACATGAAACCTCAAAAGTGACCCATATGATGCACTAGTGTTGCTTTCGTCAACGAAAATCATGACTAAATATCGTCGTCAACGAACATTTATCACGTGACGACAACGTATTTAGAACACTTGCTATCTATTATATAATCTCCTTTCTAATTCGCCACTGATTAGAGATGCCCTGTCACTCTCTGGCTGGCCGAAATCGTTCACCGCTCAGGTTTCCCTTTCCACGGGTGGGACGCTCCCTGCGTTATTTATCCCACTCTAGGCATGTGCGGCAGTTTCGCTAGCAGCGTCTTCCGCTCACGGCCCATGTATGCGCCACGTCACTAATTAACCCGTTCATCGATCATCAAGTTTTTTTTTCTCGAACAGCAAGTCTCGCCAATCAAAATCAAGCTGACGACAGAAACATCTACATGTATCTACAAGTACTTGTTTTCCGCTTTTGCAATATCCCCTGACTGTCGTTTTAACAAGGTGTGAGTGATGGGGCCACAGCTCTGGTTACTCGTCCCTCCTCATTCCATTGTGTATCTGCTACACACGTCTTTCCTTCGGGCTTCACTTGCTTCTTCCCTTCTGATAATATAGCTTTCTAGGGTTAACACCCTTTATTTGGATAATTGGAAAAAAAAAAATTTTTTTAATCCTCTTAATAGCCCTACTGTGCTTTAGACCTACCCGAAAAACTAAAAAGCAATTTATTTTATTTGTAGGCCTATCGTGATTTTTTTTTATTTGTGCTATCATTATTATTTTCTTTATTTGTTCTTATTTTATTAACTGCTTAGTCTCCTTGTCATTTTTTTTATTCAATTTAAAGTTTTAAATCAAGCTATCTCGTGTTACTGCAACAAAATTACCCAGCTGTATAATCAAAAATACACTGAGTGAGCAAACTTTGTTTAATTACCATTATAACTACCTATCTCACAATGTTTACATATGAATAAAGCCTACATTAAAATCTGTCATATGAATTGGTCTTTTCATTAGAAATTAGCTTACTGATTGCCACCATTGATAGACACATTTTTTTTTATAGTATTAAAAATATCTGTATGACAGTATAGCCTATTCTGCAGTTCTTCCCTGCTGTACAGAATATCTATACTTTTCAAATTATATCAAAGTTAGAAATTCAAATATTATGACAAAATAAATTTTGTAGGGAGCCACAAATTTGTTAAAATTTTTCAACTTGCCCCGACTAAGAAAGTTGGAACACTGAATTTAGAAGACAAAAACCACACAAAAGTTAGTCCTGACCCAGAAAAAGCGGACCGATGGGCCGCTCGCCTCTGTCTGTTCTGTCTTTTATGATAGAATTTAATGTTGTTGGTTACTTTTCTAAACATGTTTTTGTTGGTAAATAATCTTGTAGACTTGCAAATCAGAGCCGTCTTCCGTGGCTGGAAGGTATATATTCTTGATGTCTATAATCGTGTGTCAACAATTTCATATAAGAGAAACCTTGTTTGAAATGGGTTTGCGCTAAAAAAAATTGGTTTCATCTGGCTATACTAAGGTATTAATACTATCTTGACTGGGTCTAAAGTATAGTTGCAGTCTAAAAAGAACTAGAATACAATTTTCATTGCCTACTAACTAGACTACATTCTGCTCATCAGTTTTAATTGAGTTCGACTAACAACTATATACTTAAAATGTCATTTTCCATTTTCGGGTCTCGCTAACATACTAAGACTAACATCTCCATCTTATTTTAGTCGACTTCTACAAACTCCAACTACAATGTCATCGCTTGGTGCTATTCCTTGACTAAGTAAGATCTAAATGTCTCCAGCTCGTAGCGTTTGTAGCTTGATCTAAAACTTGGTCCACCTAGACTAAAAAGGTATGAACTGACTAAAACTAATAACAAACTCTTAAATTGACAGCTTCCACACAATCTAGTACTAAAAGCTTACCATAAACAACAGGGCCTACCAAACCCACACTATTGATTCAACCACCATTAGCCTTAGCGTTTCGTTTAGCTACGTTCCAATAGGTTATCTAACCACTTTAGAAGGTGCCTAACGCGGATTCCAACACCCATCTTACCAATATTTATTAAAGGATTGGACAGTTTATAAATTGTTTTTGTTGCTCTCAGGCTCACGGGTCCACGTGCAGTTCTATTCTTTCGAGTCTCAACACCTACAGTGGACACACACCAATAATTTGCAACCAACTTTTTTCACAGGGTGAGACCTCGCTGTGGCGTGGCAACAGACTGTCGGAAATAGGTCATCTTTCCTGTGGTTGCTCCTTCACGAGCGGGTCGTCTATGTTCATTAGCATGTTGAAAATAGGGTGCGCCTACGGCCTCTTATCTGGCGTTCTTCGTGTGGGTGGCGCGAAAGGACCGCGTGGGTTTCTTGGGTGGCTGCCTCTCTGGGCAGGACTCCTCCTTTGCAGAACAAAAAACGTCCAGCTCTGGCCACGTGTCAGGTAGGCGTGGAAAGAGAAAAGCTTCGTCCGTCCCGGCCCGTGTGATCATGGACTGCAGCCGGCGCGAAAGAAACACAGGACCGGTATTCGAAGACAGGGGGATATATACTTGTTGGGCGCACCGCTAAGATACCTTTGCTCGCACCGGGGATTTTTGGTTACAGGCGGCACACTACGTAAGGCCGTTTTTTGCTATGTTTTCTACCGTTGAGGACTCAAACCGTCCTTGATCTTGGTTGTTTGTCTCACTAGTCACCAGGATAACGGCGTCTTTGCGAGTGTTTCTCTGAAGTGCATTCTGGGATTTCCTTCATTATAATGGATACATGCTGATGAAACTTTTTATATTTAATTTAATAGCAAAATTAGGACTGTGCCTATGACGGTCAGCTCAGGAGGTTTTGTAATAGAGCTATAATCTATAATTTCTGTCCCCTGTCTGCATTCAAAATGATGTTCATTACCTTGTCATCGTTTAGCTTCAAGCTACAGTTAGCCATCACCTCCGACTTCCCACAATCCCTTTCTGTGTGTGTCCTTTTAATGTAGCATAAGAGTAGAAAACCTGCGAACAGTTTCGCCAGCTCTCCGAACCTAAGTGTTGTTGTGGCGGAAGGAATGGCGGGCGGCTCGGTTCCGCCTGCTTGCCTAGAGTCTGTCCCCAACTCCCCCATTCACCACCATGAGCTCAGGTCTAACAATCTTCCACCCCCTCCAACCCCTCCGCCTCAGGCCGACTCCACCTGGAGGTGAGATTGTCCGAGACGTCCTTGTCCTCACAAGAGATGCTTAAAACCACAGAACTGTCTTGCCATTGGTCGGATCACACGGTCTCAGTCCTAACAGTAGAAAAACCGTCAGTCTGTCTGTTTATTGGACGTTTTGATACGAGAACACGGCTATGTGTGTCCCAGTGAATTGTGGGTATGCTCGTCACACTCCTTAATGCATCTTGCCGGCAAATGGCACACATTAAAAGTTTTTGTACTTCATGCTACTTTGATGTGCATGATAAATTGTATGTACCAATGTCCTTATTGTGTCGAGTTCGACAAGAATAATCACAAATCGGACTGAAAGTTCACATAAACTGTGCGTGAGCATGCAGTTGATGTCATCACATATCAGTCACGAGTATGGCTCCGCCCATTAGCCGTACTCCGCCCTTCACATTTAATGCATTTGTTGTTTTGTGGTTTTAAAATGAGCTATTCAAATGATGAGCAGCTATTCTTGGTATTTCTTGTCTAGTGAAAATCAAGCACAGGAACTTTGGGCTGAGAGATAATATTAGACCGTTTCTGGTAGAGGGGCATATTTTATTTATCATTTAAAATGAAATAGCTCAGCAGGGTGCCTGTGATTCATTTGATGCTTGAACAAGGAGGGCAGCTTCCTATTGGTCAGGAGACACTGCACTGTGTGCTGCGGTAGTAACAGACATCAAATTTTAGGATCATTCCTACTGTCACCAAAAAAGCAAAGGTTACTTGACTATAGTATTGACTACTATAGGGACATAATGTAAATACATGTGTACAGTGGCCACAAAAAATATTTAGACACTCTTATGGATTGGATGTATTGCCATATTGAAAATATGAAATATGAATTAATATTTAAATAAAAAAATTCACATATAAATAAAATATTTAAATATCTACCTATTTTTCCTCATTAATAATTGTACTTTTCTAAAATAGTGTGTGCAATTACTTTTAACCAAAAGTTTAGCTCATTTTAATAAATATATTTACTAATATTTGCACATTCATTCATATTCATACTTGGTAAAAACTTGAAGATATGTAAGGAATATTTTCCGTTAAGTTTAAATGAGTTTAAAAACAGGTCTCGAAATGATTAGGATCACATCAGAAATGGGAAAATTATTTATTTGATATGTTTTATTTACTGAAAAAATAGTGTAGGAGTACGTTGAAGCAATTTTCACTCATAAAATGGCTTGAAAATTTCACAAATAATTACAAAGGAACAGCAAGTAACACACTGAATTAAACATGAAACTTGAAAAAACATTTATATATTTTCCATTACAAATATCTAAACATCCTTAAATAAAGATACATTTACTTGAGAAGCAAATGCAATGTATTACGTCTTGTTTTCAGAGAAACTGAACAAAATTGAGTAAGTTCATGCTTAAAACAAGATCAAACATCTGTCAGTGGGGTGTGAAACTTGTTTTCCCTTTGAATTAATTAGATTTTTTTACCCCATCGGCAGATATTTGTTCTTGTTTTAATCTTAAACTCAGTTGATTTTAATCATTTTTTCTCATACACAAGACTGCTTACTAATGTCATTTGCTCTCAAGTGCATGATCTTGATTAAAAACTTCACATTTGCAGCTTGAAAACAAGACAAAACTGAGGAAGAGCTCCACTTTTTTTGGCAGTGCTTCAGAAGTACAGTAAAAGTATTTCCCCATATTCTGGTGGTTTGGGAGCAGAGCTATTCAAGCCTTAAGCTTTTTTTTCCCTTTTCTTTTTTGTAAAATTAATTAAAAAGCGATGGAGATCTGTTGAAAGTTGTATTTTCCAACTTGAAAGCATTGCTAATACAAGACATTTACATTTAGAGACCATATTTAGGCTTACTGTGTTTCCATTCGGTATTCATTTTCTTTACTTGGTCTTAAAAAGGCTTTAAAAGTCTTAAATTTACCTTCATAAAACATGCGGAAACCCTGAACTTCGAAAATTACATTTTACAATGTATGTACACTTTGTCAATGGCCTTATGAAAAGGCCCTTTATTTGTGAGTCTTCGAGCAGCGTCCCCTTCCAACAAAGCACAAAAATGCTGATCCAAATACATTGTCTCAATTTTGAATAGTATGTCTGTTGTTCCCTTTCAGTCAGTCACGTTCTACGTTACGTCAGTCGTGACTGACGAATTGGGATCTCGCCCGAGAGCCCAATCACCCTCGAGTGTTAACTAAACAAGCCAATGACAGTTGGCGTGCGTGCAAACGCACATCAGCTTTTCGATTCGGAGCCGAGCCTTCTACGCATTCTGCCGCTGCCATTCTGCGGTCTTCGACAACTCCCCTGGGCGCTTCGCACTCTCGCTAAAAGAGTTCTTCTTTTCTCCTAAAAGAGGCAAATAGCTAAAAGATCTCCACGCGAAACAGGCGTCTTTTTAAAGCTGGCTTCCCCGCTCTAGCGTTTCTGGATGTGGGTCGTTTCCTGGCTTCATCATGATGGTCATTATCGCTGTGTCCTCGTGCTGTGCCCCCCCTTACAGCACCTGAAACCCTCAATGGATAGTCATGTTCCAGTTCGTAACATGACCATCCGCGACGTTTGGCGGTCTAGATACTCCTCATAAACGGGGGGTATCCCCCTTGCCAGCCCCGCTCTAGCTCCTCCGGTCTCGATGCTACTTCGGTCTGGTCAGGGATACCTTAAGGTCACGTGAGAGTTTCCCTGTCGAGCACTCTCCGCGGGCCTCTCATTCCTCGAGCATGTCGTCACCACCGTTTGTTCCCGTACGAGTGTGCTGGGTCCTCGGACAGGGCGGGTCCAGCATCTTGTGCGGGGCACAGGCAGAGGACAGGATGTCGGTCGCTGCATCGGAAGGCGAGCTAGGCTCTGGAGATGAGGATTCGACTGCGCTGCCACCGTCAGGAAGAGTGGCGTTGCCCTAGTCCCTATCCAGATCTGCCCATGCTTTCCCGGGCCGCGATAGTGTCGGGCTGCCTGAGGCCTCCAGGGGGGGGGGGGTGAGGGGGGTGTTCCTGGGGGCGCAGGCCGGTCGTCGGCAGCCGCCTCCGTTTCCATTCTTCCCGGAAGTGCATGAGGAGGTTACTAAGTCTTGGAAGGCACCTTTTTCTGCCCGAAACAGACTTGGTGCCTCCTCCGTCCTCACCACCCTCAACGGGGGAGCGGCCCAAGGGTATGTGGACAATCCCCCCCGGTTGAGCACGCTATTGCTATGCAGCTCTGCCCGCAAAGCGCCGCCGCCTGGAGAGGTAGTCCACGCCTTCCGTCCGGGGCCTGTAAGTTCTCGTCCACGCTGACGGCTAAGGCTTACATGCTGCTGGACAGAGGCCTCTTCCGCCCTGCACGCCTTGCACTAGGGTGGTGCTGACCCAGGTGTGCTGCAGGAACTGCGCACGGCGACGGACCTCGCGTTTAGGGCGACGAAAGTCACGGCGCGGGCCCTGGGTCAGACGATGTCCACATTGGTGGTCCAGGAGCGCCACCTATGGCTGACCTTGGCGGATATGAGGGAGACCGAAAAACATTTCTTCCTGGACTCCCCGATCTCCCAGGCCGGCCTATTCGGCGAAGCGGCGGAGGGCTCTGCCCAACAGTTCTCCGCCGCACAGAAGCAGACGGAGGCGTCTCGACACATCCTGCCCTGGCAGTCGGCTGCTGTAGCCACCCCACCGCCGGCTGCAGCCCCTCTGTCTGCTCATCGCTGAGAGCGCCCTCCTGCGGCCTCCACCTCCGCTCCAGATCGGCCGCAGCAGCAGCCTTCACAACGGCCACAGCGTGGAGCTGGTTGCAGGAAAACGGCGCAGCCCGTCTCCACCCCTGCCAAGCCCGTGAAGCGCCAGGGTGGGCGGCATCTCTGGGACGGGCGACCCGTGGTTCTTGGATCCGGCTCTTCAGGAGATGGTGACAGCACCACTCCTTCCCCGGCGGAGGGCCGGGTGGAGAAACCTTTGTTCCTGGTTTTTTCCTGTTCCACCGCTGGCTACCCAGCCAGTGGTGCCCAAAACCTCAACAGAAGAGCGGGTTCCTTTTTCTCCGGGTTCCAAGAGGGCGAGGATGGCGGTGCACGAGACCCTGTCTCCACACGGCCGTACCCCTCTCCTTTCGCTGATGGGCAGCAGGGTCCGGTTCGGGGATGCTGTGCCTCCTCACGAGCCCACTGCCCAGCCGTGGAGCCAGGTAAGTGGCGCGCCGTGCACTCAGACCCCACCCTGGGATGCACGGAAGCCTCCCGGGTTGGGTCCCTGTGTTCCACTGCGCTGCCCCACTGCGGATACGTCGGTGGTTTCCCTAGTCCCGCCTGTTCGGTCGCTGGGGGCCTGGTTAGCGTGCCCCAGGCCGTCTCGCTGGCTCATGTGAACCATCAGACTCGGCTATGCGATTCAATTCGCCCTCCCAAGTTCAGGGGCATTCGTTCACCTCTGTGCCGGACAAGGATGATCCTGTCTTGCGTGCAGAGATCGCGGTCCCACTGGCCGTGATGAAGTCAGGGTTTTACAGCCCTTACTTCATCGTTCCCAAGAAAGGCGGTGGGTTATGACCAATCCTGGACCTGCGCGTGCTGAACCGGGCCCTTCACAAGCTCCCGTTCAGGATGTTGACACAGTAACGCATTTTTCAATGTGTCCGTCCTTTCGATTGGTTTGCAGCAATCGACCTCAGGGTCGACTGGGAAAAGAACAAACTCTCCCCGGTGCAGAGGATCTCTTTTCTCGGGAGCTGGACTCGGTCAACCTCTCGGCATGTCTCTCAGTAGAACGTGCACAGTCGATGCTGAACTGCCTGGGGCCTTCCAGCGCAAGACGGCGGTTCCACTGAAACAACTTCAGAGGCTCCTGGGGCATATGGCATCTGCAGCCACTGTCACGCCGCTCGGGTTGCTTCATTTGAGACCGCTTCAGCGTTGGCTTCATGACCGGGTCCCGAGATGGGCATGGCGACGCGGCACTTACCGGGTTTCTGTCACCCCGTGCTGCCGTCTGACCTTCAGCCCGTGGGCAGATCTTGCCTTTCTTCGGACAGGGGTGTCCCTTGGGCAAGTATCGAGGCATGTTGTTGTGTCAACAGATGCCTCTGCTAGGGGCTGGGGTGCCATGAGCAATGGGAATGCAGCTGCGGGGCTCCGGCCGGGGCCCCGATTGCAGTGGCATATTAATTGCCTCGAGTTGCAAGCAGTATGTCTGGCTCTGTGCCGCGTCAAATCGCTGCTACACGACAAACATGTACTGGTCCGTACGGACAGCACTGCAACCGTTGCATACATCAACCACCAAGGCGGTCTACGCTCCCGTCACATGTCACAACTCGCCCGCCATCTCCTCCTCTGGAGTCAGAAGCATCTGAGGTCGCTTCGCGCCATTCACGTCCCAGGCGAGCTCAATCGTCGGCCGACAGCCTCACGTCAGCCCCCTTCCGGGAGAATGGCGACTCTATCCCCAGACTGTCCAGCTGGTTTGGAGACATTTTGGAGTCGCTCAGTTAGACCTGTTTGCCTCTCTAGAAACCTCTCACTGCCAGTTGTTCTCCCTGACTGAGGGGACACTCGGCACGGACGCACTGGCACATAGCTGGCTGCGGGGCCTTCGCAAATATGTGTTTCCCCCGGTGAGCCTTCTTGCACAGACACTGTGTAAGGTCAGGGAGGATGAGGAGCAGGTCCTCTTGGTAGCACCATACTGGCCCGGTTGGACTTGGTTCCCCGAACTAATGCTCCCCGAGACAACCCCTCCTTGGCAAATTCCTCTGAGGAGGGATCTCCTTTCTCAGAGAGGGGCACCCTCTGGCACCCGCGTCCAGACTTGTGGAATCTCAACTTGTGGTCCCTGGACGGGACGCGGAGGTTCTAGGTGGGCTACCTCCAGCGGTAGTAAACACCATCACTTCAGCTAGAGCCCCGTCTACCAGACACGTTTACAGGCTGAAGTGGAGCCTGTTCGTTGATTGGTGCTCTTCCCGCCGGGAAGACCCCGTAGATGCCCGATCGCAGTCGTGTTTTCTTTCCTGCAGGATGGGTTGGAGTGAAGGCTGTCTCCCTCCACCCTTAAGGTGTATGTTGCCGCCATTGCCGCACATCACGAGGCAGTAGACGGTAAGTCTTTGGGAAGCACGACTTGGTCATCAGGTTTCTCATAGGGGCAAGGAGGCTGAATCCTCCGCCCTCACCTGTTACCCTCTTGGGATCTCCCTCGGTCCTAACGGCCTTGAAGGAGGAGCCCTTCGAGTCTCTGCAGTCAGTAGAGCTTAAGTTTCTGTCGTTGAAGACAGTGCTCCTCACCCACTGGTTAGTGGAGGCTATAGTCTTAGCTTACCAGGCCCAATGTTTACCGTGCCCCCTCGGAGTGAGAGCTCACTCTACGAGAGGAGTGGCATCTTCTTGGGCGTTGGCGCGGGGGGCCTCGATAGCAGACATCTGTAGACCTGCCGGCTGGGCGATGCCTAACACGTTTGCGAGATTCTATAATCCCCGTGTAGAAAAGCGCGCCGTGGTCCCTCCTCGTTCCTGTGGGGGTGGGGCCTCAGTTAGGCAGTAACACCGGACCTGCTCGGTGTCGATCACGCTTGCTGCGCCATTCCCCTCTACGGACCGGATACGTGCGCTATTTTTTCTCCTCAATTCAGTTCCCCATGGCGAACCCTGGTGGAGTTCCTCCCGCACCCTCGGCGGTCAGGCGTGGCGGAGCGCCAGACGCCAGTCTCAGCACTCGTGTGCATGCCCAAGTTCAGCCCTTGTGCTGGGCTAGGTGCCGTGTGTAGGGATTCCCCCTTCGGGTGATCCCACATGTGTTTTCTTCCACGGTACGGCTCCCCTCACAGTAAGCCCATGTCTTTCCCTGGCAGTCGTTCACTGCATCTCTGCTGCGTAGTTATCTCACCCCAGGCGGGTTGAGTCTACCGCAGGGACTTCCATATGTAGTACTGCCTTGGGCCAGTCCATATGTGTAATTCCACATGATACCTCCTATGTGCGGGATGTGGCTTCCGTAGCGTCCCAACTGGGTACGCTCTCCCAGTGTTATCCAATGCACCACTGAATGGAACAGCAGTGGCGGACACCTCTACCTAGCCGCTGTCCTATCTTCCGCCCAAGCTGGTGTGGGGGGACTTGCCGGCTACCGCAGGGTGCTGGAGGGGGTCAGCAATAGTGGCGATTTCCATACGGATCCCAATTCGTCAGACACGACTGACGTAACGTAGAACGTGACTGCCTGAAAGGGAACGTCTCGGTTACTTGTATAACCCTCGTTCCCTGAAGGAGGGAACAGAGTCATTACGTCCCCGCCACCACATTTGCTGTCGACCGCTGTATGCCGGGGGCACGTATTCTCGGCTCCGAAGCGAAAAGCTGTTGTGCGTTTGCATGCGCTCTCCTTTTATACTCGCGCTGCGGGGTGGGGTGCGCGTGGTGAAACACGCACGGCAACTTTCATTGGCTTGTTTAGTTTACACTCGCAGGTGATTGGGCTCTCGGGCGAGATCCCATTTGTCAGTCTGTTCTGACGTAACATCTCCGTTCCCTCCTTCAGGGAACAAGGTTTACACAAGTAACCGAGACGTTTTATCATTTAAACCCTGATTTTTGTGAAATATTTTGCTTGAAACATGTTTGTGCTATCTTTCTTTAACATAAGTGCCACTTTTAATCTTTCGTAATGACATTCAAAGGGTTGCTTAAGTGTTCACATACTTTTTGCAGCCACTGTTCACAAGTAGAGCTTTTTTTAGATAGTAGCAACTCAATGTGGAAGTGTTTGATTAGGATGTGCAAATTCACTTTCCTTTCATGTTGCTGCAGTGTAACTGGTTGTGTTTGACTTCTCTGTGTTTTGTGCAGCCGTCGTAAGACTGAGGATTCAACTGTAGCACCAAAAGAACAGCAACCACAAGAGATATTTTCACAGTATTTCTCCTTTTAAATTTTTCAAGACACTCAACTGAAGAGCATGCGAAACTGCAGTTTTCAATAACCCATTCATCTGTTCTTGATATCTCACTGTGAGTTTGTTATTTTCCCTTTTGATATGGACATTTACTTGATTTAAAATGAGATGCACATTCATTTCATATAATATTCATAAATATGTCTTTTCTGGATGGACTAAAACTGTTGGAATACCAATGTCTTGCCAGTTTTGAAATAAATTGCACAGATACTTACATATATATTTGTATTATATTGTCTTCTTACAAACTGTAAACCATCAATTGCGAAAAATAAATAAATAAACATTTATAAATCTACATCTATACTTACCTTGGTGAAAGGACGACATTCTTCTAAAAGAATTGTTTACCCCAAAATGAAAATTAATTTAAAGTCATTATTTACTCACCCTGATGTCAGTCCAAACTGGTATCTGGTATCTACTTGACTTCATCATAAAAAAAAAATATATATATATATTCACATCCTTTTTTCCTACCACCATTGTTTATAGTGACCAAAAGCTATCAAATTGGGCAAAATGTATTTTGCATTATATTGCATAATATTTCAAGTCCTCTGAAGTCATAGGAACAGAACTGGGGGAAAAACAGCAAGTAACACATTGACTCAAACATGAAATTTTTAGATAGAAAGACTGAAATAGTATTTTCTTGTAAAATATACTCCAATAATCATAGGTTTATTTACAGCTTTAAATAAACGACGAAAAAATAGATTCTTTACATTTGTATGTGTATTTTATTCAAAAAGGCATATAGGTTTGGACCGAGGGAGAGTAAATAAAGACTTTTATTTCAAATTTTTATTTATATCTGAACATTTAAAACAAACATTCTCTTTATTGGTTGTCTACATTTAAAAACATCCTTAAATTCCCCATTTTAAGCTCTCTCTCTCAGATCATGTTCACAGGACGTGTAAACAAACATTAATATGTTAAGCGTTCAAGCCTAATTTACCTCGGTGCCAATGCTCTGTTCCTCTGTGAATAATATATGATTTCTGAGACTGACCTATAAATGCACAACAATTACGATATTTTGGGGGGAATATTCACATAAATGACTTGGCACCTGGAAGGAATTGCTGTTTGCTGTTGGGAGCTATACTTTTCCCAGAAATTTCAGCCATTTTGATGTTAATTCTTTGTGTTTTTGTGAACTACACCAGTTCAGATGTCTGCTTCATTCTGTGAGGTCTACATTCATATACAAAACATATCTGATTTACCTATTTTTGTATGTTATATATATATAAATTACAAAATATATATGAACAAAATGAGACTTGTACTCATTCAAAGGTCAAAAATATGCTTATTGTTATAAGAAGAACATAAATAGAAAAAAATCTGTGCCGCCCTCATATAATTTCAGGAAATGAACATGTGTTGCATCATTAGTAGGACATTTTCAATTCCCCAAAATTGTCCAAGGTCTCGTGCAGTGCATCTTGTGATTGGCCGGTTGTCATCTTTTGGTGTCACATGAGCAAGACGATGATGTAGATGAGCAGCAGGCAGATGAGGATGAGGGAGAAGTTGATGATGAGATCTTGTAGGTTGCGTTTGGTCTGCGGGTTCACTTCGATGTTGGATGCCCTCCGGATGGCTGAGCGTGTCATGTGCTGCACCCTCTCCATTCTGATCAAGACTGCAGACTATTGGCAGTGAGAGGAATGGACGGACGGAGATGGTGGTGCTATTGCGTTCTTGTGGTGCTTTATGGTGAAAATGAGAGAACATTTTCTATTTTAAGATAATGATACAAGACTTAGAAATAAAAAATATATACATATAACAGGTGATCACAAAAGTATTTATAGTAGGCTAAATCTTTTCTGATGCGGGTGACTCGATCTTTATTTAACCCTCTGATGCATGTTGCCTACTACAGTCCACTGCTTTTTTTTTTTACCTTTCAGGTTGTGATGGTGCATCCGTGCCCATAATTCTATATCAATGTTTTCTTGTTTTTGTATTTATGACAACATAAAATACTATTTTCTTTTGCAGTAGCGAGATGTACAACACTCTCAAAATCCATAATTTTGGGTAAATATAGCAAAAATAAATAGATTCGTTTTATATTAAATATAAATATGCATAAGATAAATAATAGATAAAATAACAAATATTACACACACATAAAGCAGTTTTTTTTACCCTGTAAGATAAATGCATCATTTTGTAGAGGGAAAATCTTATTGTTTTATATTTATTTATACAATTTCTGTTGTTATTACATTCAGTATATATGTATTATATTATTATTTGTTTAAATCCAATTTATTTGACTTAATTATAATGCACTATATATTTTTTAAACATGAAGGGATTTACTCTTAAAAGATCTATAAAGAATTTTGAGGAGTGGTAAAAATAAGTAAAAGTCTATATTTATTTATACTTATATTTTTATTTATGTATTAAAATCAAGTAAATAAATACATATACTTATTATTTATTCATTGGACACATTAAGCAATTTTTCTTTTCCTTTTCCTTCCCGATTTAATAATTCACGTATCGGGGGTTCATATAACTGATTAACAAATATATAAAAAGTAATTAAAAACACTACATGAAAATCCCATGTAGGCTATAGCCTAGATATCATGTGAATTTCATTCAAAGTTTTCTTTATTAGGAATTCTTTAATAATAACAACAAGAACAGGAATCTTACAATCTGATTGTTATTTCATTCTTTTTATTCATAGCATGCATTTGTCTTGCATATTTGCGATTTGCCAAAGTGATGTGATTAGCATGAATACTCTGTAGCTCAAAGAGCACTGATTGTTGTACTCTTACCCTCTTTAGGGCACTCGTGTTAAAAGCTGTGAATGACATTCGTGAGTGTCGGCCACTTGTCTAACAGCTAAAGCTATTCTCTTATCGGCTGTCTCCAGATATATGAGCTCAATAATTCCAGACTGCACATCTAAAGTTCACTTACAGTCAGTCGAGTCACTCTAAATGTCAACACGTCTTTAAATTATATTGTAGTCAACCATTGATTGTTGATGCATTCTTTCAGGTCCTGTTTTCCCTCTACTGAAACTGATGTACAAGTAATTCCAAGTAAGACATTCTTTAATTATTTTCCAGGAACAACATTCCTATTAACGAAGTTAATTGATCATTAAAGAGACAAGGTAGATAGACAGCCTGTCTTTCTCTATTAGGCTTGAACTAGATTTTAAAGGGATAGTTCACCCAAAAATGAAAATTCTGTCATCATTTACTCACCCTCATGTCGTTCCAAACCTGTATGAGTTGCTTTCTTATGTTGAAGAAGAAAGAAGATATTTTGAAGATTGCTGCTAATCAAACAGTTGGTAGTTGCCATTGACTTCCATAGTAGGAAAAAAAATACTATGGAAGTCAATGGCTCCCAGTAACTTTTTGGTTACCAGCAATCTTCAAAATATGTTCTTTTATGTTCAACATAAGAAAGCAACTCATACAGGTTTGGAACGACATGAGGGTGAGTAAATGATGACAGAACTGTCATTTTTGGGTGAACTATCCCTTTAAAGCAGCACTATGTAACTTTTTCTGTGTTCAAAATTTGCTAAATGTGTATAATGAGTGAGTACATCATGAATTCATCTTCCAAACAGCTTTTTTGTCTTATTCCGAATCACTACGGTACACACACTTTTAATAAGTACTTATATTTGGACTATTGTAGCCTGGTCTTGTCGTCACCGCTGCGGAGTAACACATACCTGCGTGAATCGCCATAGACATAAACTTAGAGAAGTAGCTCCGCTTGGAATGTTCTTCCGCGGGATGTGTGCAGTTCTGTTTATTAACCTCTAGAGCGCCAAAAGTTACATAGTGCTGCTTTAAGAGTGAAACACTTGACCCGAGTGATAAAAATAAAAATAGCAAAAGCAGAGCCTTATGAACTTGATCTTGTTTTAAAGGCTCCAAAAGCCAGTGTTTATCAGGGGAGGCCCTGCATTCCAGTCCTGTGATCCAGTGACAATTATAACTGCTTAGCTGCACAGTAAACACTAGCATCTGTGATCAGGATGGATTGAAGTTTAATAAAAGCCCACTTTTATTCCATTTCAAAAGACTATACAATGATCCTCTGTACTGGCTGTAAAAATAAAAATAAATAAAACGTCAACACACATTTATATTATGTTAGAGTTGATCAAATTATTGTTTGACTTTGACCCACTGTTTTCAGTTCGCTGATTTGCATGGAAACAAATTTTATGAAAGTGGTATTTCAGTTCAGGATGCAAATGTGCTTTTGGTGTTCTTTCTAGACAGTTCATCCTCTGTGTCCTTCAGGTTTGAATGTATTTTTAATCTCTTCCACTATTGTCTGATGTAAACCACATGCAATGTCATGGAAATCTTCAGAATCAATCTTTTAATATTAAAGCTAATATTTTGACGTTATTTTACTAAAATAGTTGTGATAATTCAATTCAAGGTCTGTTAAACTTAATATTGTCTTGATTAAAGTATTTTTCTTACCCGTAGAATGGCAGCTGAAGGAGGAAGCAGTCCTTTCAAATATAAGGTAAAGTGTGAAACAGCAGGAAAATGTTGGATGTAGACACTCAGGCTACAAAGTTTATAGGAGAAACTGAAAGGGGTGGGGAAAACAAATGGGAGGGCGGTAGATGCAAAGGGAACACATCCCATCTCAAGATCACAGGACGGGACTGTTTGTATCTGCTCCTCCATCCAGTGTTTGTTGTGATGACACACGACTGATGGAGGAAGTCAATGCTTGATCGTTATCCTTCCAAACTCTAGTTTATAGTAAATAAAGAGGAGTGATAGACTAGGATTGTTAGATTTTGCAATGAAACAAACATATATATAATATAACAACAGAATGAATACAAATATGACTGTGAATATTACAAGTCATTTTGAGGCTTAAAGCATTATCACTGTCTAAAATAAATAAATAAATATCAACATTTCTTCTCAGCCAAATTTATTTTACCCCCAAAAGGCTAACAAGACGTGAAAACCACTTTTATTTTCTATAAAAATAAAAATTAAATAAATATATTATGTATGTATTTATTTATAATTTTTATAAACACTAAGTCTTTTTTTTCCCTGTAGATCATATAGATCATTTTAGGAATAGAAAAAAGATGCCGATTATTATATTATTTTATTATTTTAATTTAATAATCAAATGGTTTTGTTTACGTTGTATTTATCAACTATCACTATTAAAATACTTAAAAACAGACATCACCAAATCATTAATTATTAATTAATCAATTAATAGGGAATCCATAACTTTGCTTAATTTATAAAGTATGTGGTATATCACTATGACACGCCATCCTGAAGTTAATATCTTAATTTATATTTTATTGGCATGACCACTAATTAATATGTTGTCAATTTCTAAAAAAAAAATGTATGACATTTTAGGCCTATTCAGTGATCCTAATATCAGATATACAGTATGAATATATTTAATCAAAATACTAACAGATATTCAAGAGAAAAAATATGTATAAATGTTGGTTTTCATTAACAATGTGAATGTTATTAATGTCACAAGAACATAATTGTGTATGCACTGTATGTGTTCTTATAACGTACAAATATAAAGAAAGTTTTTCATCTATGTAAAAAGTAATGTTTGTTCACATTTACTGTGGGTTTCAATATATGCTGCATGAGTGATTTTATGCAAACCTTTTGGGGCTCGTGCCAATTTCTACTGTACAGCAAAAACAATTTTGAAGTAGAAAGACTGAAATAGTATTTTCTTGTAAAACATATTTCAGTAATCTTTATTTACAATTTTGAAAAATCATTTTTTTACAGAGAGGTTGTATGAGATATGAAACAAAGATTGTTGATGCTGAGAAAAACAATAGAGCCGTGCGGAGACTTCTTTGTGTTAGGGAGCTTTACAGGCTTTGGAAAACCTAAATCAAGCACGGGGTAAACATTTGAAAAGCACACCGCTCTTATCTAACAGACAAGGATGCGCACAGGAATGTGAGCTGGTTGTGTTTTCTCTGGACTCGACTTTGCTGCCTTTGGCGTGCCTCCACATCTCCTGCTGTCCTGCAGCGATGCGGGGCGCAAGTGTGCGATTCCACAGCATAAGCCCCGGTAGCACTGCCGCCTCTTCTACAATAAAAGCACAGTAATGAACGAGAAGGTGACAGTGCAATGACGTGTCATCACAGATGGATGATTTAAGCTCTGGATGAGGCCGGGTTTTATCCCATCCTGCGTGATGCACTATAAAACCCGAAACACATTTACTAGAGTATTTATCAATCACTCTCTGTGGATTGACTTGCCTCTTGGTATAAATTTAGGAAATGGTTGGTGGTCACACACTGTTTGAGAAGGGAGCAGGGCTCAGGATGTGGTAGTTTATTCGTTGTTTGTTTTTGCTCTCCATTTTCAAAGCTTCATCTGTTTTCTCACAGCTGCAGAGAGAAAATTGTGTCAGTCGGAAGTGAAGATGCAGAGGACCCCTCAGAATGCACTGTCAACACCTCTTGCTGATGGCAGATGGATGGCTCTGAACAGAAATGTCAGGTCAGGGAAGGATAAGGAATGGAGCCTGCGTGTCGAACACGTAGCAGTGATATTCTGTAAAGGTGGCGACTGCTGCAGCATGGCAGAAATGGCCAAATGATTCAGTTCTAGGTGTTTACACAGATTATTTGAGCAGAACTGCAAGCATCTTATAAAAATGCTGATTTATTAGGCCTTTGTTGGTCTGCAGAATCTGTGTTTCAGACTAATGCTTTTCAGCTGTTTTGCTTCAGATATTTTTTTATTTATAAAGGTAAATAAAAATGTCCTTGTAAGGGCTATAACAAAATTATAGCCCTTGTATATAGTTAGTATAGTTATATTGTATATAGTTAGTAATTTATTTATTTTTACATTTTCCAACCTATTGCTATAATATTATATACACTACTGTACTGGGTGATGGTGGGTATGATAAATTGATATGATGGTGGGTATGTTAAATTGATCAAAAGTTACAGTAAAAAGGTTTATAATGTTACAAAAGATTTCTGTTGCTGTTATTTTGAACTTTATTCTTCGAAGCATCCTGAAATCGATCATGTTTTCCACAAAAATATTAAGCAGCACAAAAATTAAGCTTTGCATCACAGGATAAAATGATGTTTTAAAATATATTAAAATAGAAGACAGCTATTTTAAATTGTAAGAATATTTCAAAATATTTCTGCATTTTGATCAAATAAAATGCAGCCTTGGTGAGCACAAGATATTTATTTCAAAAACACACACAAAAACCTTACCCCAAACTTTTGAATGCTAGTGTATAATATAATACTTTATATAATGATACTATTTCATGTTTTCTTAATTTCATTACATTGTTGTTATTTTCTGTTTTACAGTGTGAATCTCCCTTGTTTACGTTGGGACCCTGTTTTTAATATTTTTCTTGGAAATTGGGCCCATAGCCATAAACTGCATCCATGCAACAAAAATCATAACAAGAATATTTTGGCAATTTTTTAAGGTTTCTAAAAAAAATTGCAATTTGATAATTTCATCCGTTCGCCAGCCAATAATTAAATGTGTTAAACTCATTGTAGTTAACACAAACCTGTTTATTCTCGCTGGTGAATCCATCTTTAATCTAGTCTGCATGGGTAATTTTTCTACATAGTGTTATACCTAGTTATGTTTATGGATTTAAAGGATGAGAGCATGTCATGCAACCTCTCCGTGTTGGCATCTGCCTGTTTCATCTACAGCTTCCACCAGGCGAAAGTTGATTTTTAACCAAAACAGAGGCACAGCCTTTGTCATCAACATCAGAGGATATGAGAAGCACGTTCTTCTTTTAACATTTTGATGAGCCTATTTATTTTGCATCCACATATTATTATATGGTTTATATGCAACACATTTAGCATTGCTTTTTCCCTGCTATGTCATCCTGTTGTGGCACTAGAAATGAATCATTATATCCAGGATGAAATGGGAATTTGATGAGGCCATGATATGCGATGAACATGCAGAATATCTACCTATAGGTGAGTTATTAGCAGGGGTTTCAGGAATGCTCGCACACAAGCAGACCGATTAACACACCTATCAACTGAAGACAGACGCTTCCCTCAGCTCTGTAAATGAAAAAGCTCTCTGGAGGGATTTGAAGGGATGGGCTGTGGAGAATGCCTTGAACTATTTTTATACACACGCGTTCACATCTGCCCTTATATGGAAACTGAGACACATCATCTGGACAATATTTCTGTAATCAAGAACAAGTAAGCTTCAGCATTTCTCATTGCTTACTTTTAATCAGTTTCAGTGAGAAGGAACTGTCAGTCAGAGTCATGCTGGGGACTTTCTTGTTGGATATTGCCAATGAGGGTCTCCCAGAATAAACTTCCTTTGTTCCCACAAATCCTCAGCACTAAATAAAACTTGCATAGCGATCTTTGCATGGTTGTGGTGGGTTGATCCTAGGAGAATCCCCCAAACTAAACTTTCACTGCAGTCCCACAGCTCTGCAAACACTCCCGCTATTACGTGTTAAAGCAGGTGTGAGGGATTTTCAAACATTTGCAGAAGGATGACGAAACTCGTATTAAACATGTTTAGAAAATGACCAGCTGCCTGATTACAGCATCTTCCAAAAACGGTTGTGTTGGTGGTACATTTTTGTTTGTTACGTCAAAAGGTGTTTTGCTTTTCTCTTCATGATTTTAGGATGGCCTTAGATGACACATCTGCCTGTCAAAAAGCAGGGATGGAGGACTCTGTATAGTATAACCTAGTCATGTGCCACCCATAAAACATGTTGTCCCAGGCCTCATGAATTTAAGCAGCAGTATGGAATGAGTGCTATGTTGTAGGGATTGGCTTTGGCTCAGAGTAAATCCAAATTATTAATCCGTTGATACTCAGTCTGGACAGTGCTGTCGTCGTCCTGTCTTGGATTGGTGAGAAGTGGCAGCAGACAAATTTCTCCATCTAATTAATTCTGATCTATTCCAAATATGTTTGAAAATGCAGCTTTCATAATGTGACTTATATTAAAAGGTTGCATTATATAAATCAAAAGTGAAGACATTTAAAAGGTTGCAAAAGATTTCTGTTTATCTAAATGATGTTTCTCTCTCTCTCTTTTCATTAGAGAATCTTGAAAACAAAATATGGTGTGCACAAAATTAATACAGCTTAACACAATTTATTTTACTGTTTATAATGCAACATGTTTATGAAAAAAAGTAGGGGGTAGGATAGATTTTGTTCATCTGGAATTTATTGGGTTATGAAAAGTAGGTGTTACATAAAAAAATATATAGCTAAACTTGACTGCAAGTTTGTTGAATTTTGGAGGACTATACTCCACTTTTGAAATGCATGGCAAATGGTTAATATTTTTCTATAGGTGACATCAGCTAAGAAAGGAAAGATACTTTATTAAAGCAAATAGGGTCAATTCTTATTGACATATAAATGAAGTCAATAGATTATCACACTCAGATAGCTACATGCATCTATATGCATAAATCTTACCTGTAATTGACATCAAATGCCCTTTAATGAAATAGAATTATTGGGGTCCCAAATACTAAGCGAATAATACATCATAACTCTAACTTTAACATTCATGCTGTGCTCTTCTGAACTGACCGTGTGATATTTGAAGTCTGGCAAGGAGACAACTTGGACAAAGACTGTGGAAAAACATTTCTGCTATTTATAAGGTCTGATTAAAGGGTCAGAGCTTCTCATGTGATAAATACATAAACAAGCACATCTAGTTCATTGTCGCATCGCAGGGTCAATCGCAGGGGGTTTGTGGATTTGAAAGCAGCTTATTCACAACAGGACCTGTAGCTTAATTAGACACATCTCTAAAAGTCCTCTCAAGTGAGCAGGCATCATGGTCCTCCTGCCGCATTAATGTTTTGCATGCCGCATGCATGCATTAACTCACAAAAGGCAAATGATCAACACCGCTATCTCTAGTTTAATCAAAATGAAGGGAGTCCGGGTCCTCAGTAAATGTCAGCTTGTTTTCTCTTGTGTAAACACGCAGCGTTCTGGAATTGTTAATGTTCTGTAACATGGAACTTGCATGAAAATTCTTAAAGGGATAGTTTGCCCAAAAATGAAAATTCTGTCATTATTTACTTAACTTAATGTGGCTGTGGTACAAAATAAGTACCACATCCTAAACAAAGTGTAAAAACTGGATTAGAAAGACTGTATTTCTAATTTATCGCCATTCTGGAAGAGAATCTATATTTAATAAACATGTGTTGTGTTTAAAACAGCAAGTTTTCACAAGAAATGTACTAACAAGGACTTATGCCAAGGTGCGCTTTAGCAGACCATTACTACAAGGGGTATACTAAAAATATAGATAAATATATCTTATATAAGGTATATACATAATTCATCTCTGACTTCAGTTAGAGCAAAGGTTTTGTGAAGCATCACCACCTAAAGGTGAAGTCAGGTAAAACTTTCATAACCTGAATGAATAACATGATGTTGATAACCACTGCAAATCATTAAAGCATTTCAGCTCTTCGTCAAATTTTATACATGTCAGATTTCATGCAGTTCATTTGTAATTGTGATTTTTGTTAGGACTAACTCAGGAATAAGTTGAAATTATTTTTGGCCATTATGTGACAGATGATGTCGATAGGGATAGGAAACCAATTGACCTTAGTCAGGTTAGAGCCATATTTCATTTTTGACAGGAATGAAAACGACACTGTGAGGGATAGAAGTACAGTATGTTCATTGGATTGTACTGTTTTTTAGCAATATACCGACTGTTCAGCTGATGAAATGTCTTTCTGAAACAAGCTTTCATTCGATAAAAACTCCATAAAACAGTTTTGAAAGATGCGAGTTGAAGACAATAACATGATCCAGGACCTTCATACTGTGTGTGCCATTTAAAGACTTTAAGTCTTTCCCTCACAGCCTCATTTTCATCCGTGTTAAATTCAAAATGGCATCTAACCTGACTAAGGTCTATTGTTTTCAGCTGAATGAACCTCTTGCTGTTTACCTATTCGCAATCTATCTGGATGGTTATGTAAATTATCTTAGATATGGTGAATCTGGCACTAAATACCTTTACATACTATAATGAGTAAGGCATTGAGTGTACTTTGTTATTGATAAAATTCACACTTTTCTTTCATTGGAACTGATAGCAATTACACTTTAACCATTAAATAAACACTGCCTTGAATCTACGACAAGATGAGAACTTCTACACTTTACAATCAAGTGGCCATAGTTCAGTCTGCTTAATCTGTTTGCATGGATATATATGACACATACTTCGAGAGTCTTCTTACGAAACGCCTGTTTCCGTCTTGTTTCTGGTCAGACACACCTGAGCCACAGGTGACCACAAACTACGAGGGACTGTTAAAGGGCCAGTGTCCCACCATGGTTGCGTGTTACTGATCGATAGTTAAGTCTGGGGAAATTCGCTACTGTCATGTACACACAGTATTTCTGTGCAGGGTGTGTTTGAATCCAGGAGTTCGGTGCATGCGAAATGGGAGAGATTTGGTGGAAAAGGAAGGAAATTGCGGGTTTACAGTTTCTGTCAGAGATACTATTTCTGCTTATTTCTCTCAAAGCTTCATCATGTGACAAATGGCTTCTCGATGCCTCAGTGCACCCCATGGTAAGACTTTTAAGATTTGTTAATATGCAATCTGGACAAGTATTGATTTTTTTTTCTCATTTACTTGAGCTAATGTCTGATATATTGTAATTCTAGACAGCCAAAAGTGGCTTCAGACAGTGTACAGATGCCATTTGCCATGAGTCTTTTAATCAAGTTTACAATTTATTCACTTCTTTCACTTCAGTATCTGTTTACTGATTGGTTTATAAACATTTACGTTCTTCCTGTCCAGATATTTTATGTCAGCTCACAGCACCTTATGCATCCTGGATCGGATCTCATAACATAACTTTGACCTGGGAGTCTCTGAATCAGTCTGATGTGGTGTATATTCTTCAGTGGACCAGTCCTAATCTGTCTGGGATTTGGGCACAAGCAGAGGTACTGCTTGGATGACTTTATGTTTATATTTGTCATGTTGATGATTAAATCCCACTGACTTTTGGTGTATTTGTAAGTCATAAATCATTATTGAATAAAATATATGAACATGCATTTGGGTACAAATAATGTCCAGTTCATATTTCATTTTAAAAATCAAAAGGAACTAACTATATTTTTTAAATGAAGAAAATAATGGCTATTTTAGTAACTAGGATATTGTTCATTATGACATTATTTTCAAACATATTTGTCCCAAATCTCCCATTACTGTATGCAAAAACAATGATTAACAATTTTTTTTTTAAATCAATAAAATAAGCTTAAATCCAATTCAGTATGAAAAGGTCTCACCCATGAGTATACTTACAGCTGTACTTACAAAGAACTACCATTCAAAGTTTAGGGTCAGTAAGACTTTTTAATGTTTTTGCTCACCATGGCTGAATTTATTTGATCAAAATACAGTTAAAACAGTAATACTGTGAAATATTATTGCAATTTAAAATGTAATTTATTCCTGCGATGGCAAAGCTGAGTTTTCAGCATAATTATTCCAGTCTTCAGTGCCACATGATCTTCCAGAAATCATATGCTGATTTGGTTCTCAGAAAATTCTTAATTTTATCAGGGTGAAAAAATTGTGCTGTATATTTTTGGGTGGAAAACCATGATCTTTTGATTAAATGAAAAGAAACAAATTTATTTGAATAAAATATTCGTATGACTTTACGCACTTTTTGATCAGTTCATGCATCACGCCTAAATAAAGGTATCAGTTTTTAAAGGACTTTAAACAACAGTGTACAATTCACTTACCATTTTAATAATATAATAAGAATAATACAAATATAGAGATATTTTGTCTTTTAGTTAAATGTTAATTTTGGAATGAATATCATTTCTTGAAAGCTGCATTCAGATAGAGCAATTTTTTTTCCTCTAGATGTGAGGAATCGACTACACCGTTCAAACAGTGGACCTTTACTGCTATAAAGCAGGGGCGGGTTGATACCGACAAGCACACGCTTGTCTCAAGCGAGTCTTAGTACCAAATAAACCTTTTTTTGGACGTGGTTAAATCAACAGTTGTAAACGGGCTTTTTACATATGTTTCAAAATCAGTGTGTTGAAGGGGGTTTAATGTGTTCCACACTTCCAAAAAAGTGCCCTCGCATCATGAGAGTACTGAGCGCGTGTATGGAGAGAGTGTGGAGACCTGAAAAACCAGGAGGACCCATCTTGGGGTTCAACCTCAATCTCACATCCAACAAACACGTCATAGGTAGTACTGAGGAAATATATTCTTCAACACATTCTACCCAACATTCCATAACACTATATATAGGTAGTGTACAAAGTCTTCCCATTTTTAAAATCTTCTCTTGATCATCTCATACACTCTTAAAAATAAAGGTGCTTCAAAAGGTTTTCAAGCGATGCATAGAAGAACCATGATGGGGCCACAAAGAACATTCAGTAAAAGGTTCTTTACAGAACAATCTCTCTCTACTTTTTATAATCTGAAGAACCTCCTTTCACCACGAAGAGCCTTTTGTGAAACAGAAAGGTTCTTCAGATGTTAAAGTATGTTATGGAACCATTGACCAAAGGTTTTTCTATGGCACGTGAAGCACCTTTATTTTTAAGAGTGTACATGATCTCTGTAGCTGCTGTAAATGAAGAGGGCCAGGGTTCAATCGCTGAAGCCAGCATAACAACACCAACACAAGGTGGTTAACTTAAGCTTACAGTGAAACTTGTACTTTATCCTGCTAAAATTACCCTAATTTTGCCAAGCAGGAAATGTTCCTGGATCTTTTGTTGGTCCTGGAACATCATTGCTTTTGCTGATAAAATTGTAAATGAATAAAAAACATTTTCTGTTCTAAAATATTTTAGTGATATTTTATTTCTGCAGTTTTGTGTATTATAGTCTGTGATTCTATATTTTTAATCATTTGTATAAGTATAATTTAATTACATTTTTTATATTTTAATTTAAATATATAATCCCATTCAAAGGTTTGGGGACAGTACGACTTTTGAAAAAATAATTATGCTAATATTCATTAAATTGAGCAAAAGTGACAGTGGCTGCCTTTAGTTGAGGACACGTTCATTGTCCAAGGTTATCGTTGACGAGATTGCAAACATATATAATTTAAACTGGAGCGGATGGACATCACGTGAATCCAATGAGGAACTGCTTTACTGAAAATGAGTGTACTATTGTCAGTTTGCATGATGACACATTGTTCTAATTAAGCGTTAAGTGCGTTGTCCCAATTTGTATTGGTAAAAGCGCTATATAAATAAAGGTGACTTGACTTGACTTGACTTGACAGTGGAATCAATGTTATGAAAGATTTCTATTTCATATAAATATTTTTTGAACTTTCTGCTCATTAAAGAAAGCTGAATAAAAATGTCCTGGTTCCACAAAAATAGTAGGCAAACACAACTGTTTTCAACAAGAATAATAATAAAAAAAATGTTTCTTACGCAGAAATTTAATTAATTTATGAAGGATCATGTGACATTGAAGACTGGAGTAATGGCTGCTGAAAATCGCGTGCGTGTCACAGTATAAATTACATTTTAAAATATTATAAAAATTTCACAATATTGCTGTTTTTACTGAATTTTTTATTCTAAAAAATTTGACTTTTTTCAAAAGCATAACCTATGAGCCTCAAACTTTTGATATATTGACATCAACACTGAAAAAGCATATCAGTTGCCATTAAACCTAACTTACAATCTGAGGTAGTTGATCCAAAAGCTTGCCCTACTTAACAAAATCACACTAAGCTTCATGCAACCGCAGTACTTCACCATTCTGCTAATGTTTTTCAATGCATTGTGTTTGCAGTGACTTCAGATAAACAATAATCTTATTGCTCCATCTGTGATGACTTTCAGAGCAGAATGGAGGCCGGTGGGTCTTTGCATCCAGATGGAACTCATTAAGGATGAGAGAAGAGGATGCCGATTTCTTCACTACAGCACAGTGTCTCTCAGTCAGTCTAATCGAGAGCAACATCATAGGTCCATTCTTCCTCAAATCAATAAATATAAAACATTTCCACCACATAAGAGTGCCCATAGGGAAGAGAAATCGCAAATGAGAGTACTTCAATATCTCAGATGTTTCTCTTAGACAGTAAGAAGATTAAATGGAGAGCAAATTTGTCTCCTTAGAAAAAAGTCCCAGTAAAGGTTTATTCTCTAGATATCTTAATACTGTCTAAATTCCCAAGACCAAGTTATACACATTATTTTTATAGCGCCGTACTTCATGTCAACAATTAGCATGTTCATTTCTTTTAAGGAATTTTAGGACATTTGAGACAAAGTTGATACTTAAATTTAAAGTTGCTTTGAAAGAGCAACCTTTGAGCAATAAGATGTACCTTTTGGTGTAGATGGTCCTTGCTTTCTGACATCTTAATTTTGTTGTGTTTTTTAGGGGTGGCAGTGCACTATGGTTCCAACCGCATCTATATCTCTGAAGGGGCTCGTATCTGGGTGAAAAAGGCTGGAAATCTCACTGACCATTCAGATCTCAAGCTTCTGCACTCTGCCCCGCTGGAGGTAACAGCACTGACAGTAGACTGGCTTTATGAAAGGATTTAATATGTGTCCAGCGGTAGGGTGTGTATTTACCATTAATTAGGGACTAAAATGAACATTTAGACAACTTTGAAGGTCAAATATCACGTGTACCGAACAATTAACAAAACCACTTAAATAATGATATGGAACTGTTCTAGAATCCCTTGCCCTATAGACTTTCATTGTAAATGCATTACTGTAAATGATTTTTGTTTGAAACTGAAAAGAATAGTTCACTCAAAAATGAAAATTTGCCAAAAAGTTACTCACACTCAGGCCATCCAAGATGAGTTGAGATTGTTTCTTCTACGGAACAGATTTGGAGAAATTTAGCATTACATCACTTGCTCACCAATGGATCCTCTGCAGTGAATGGGTGCTGTCAGAATGAGAGTCCAAACAGCTGATAAAAGCATCACAATAGTCCACAAGTAATCCACATGACTCCAGACCATCAATTAACACCCTGTGAAGTGAAAAGCTGCATGTTTGCAATAAATCCAAAATCACAAAATGTGCGTTCAGATTTAAAATACATGTTCTCTATCATAACATACTTTGCACTGAAAAAAGTCATCTCATCTGAATCAGGAGAGAAATATGCACAGATCAAGCACTGTTTACAGGTTTACAAAACAGTTCTAAACAAATATATAAGTGGATTTTAATGTGAGAGGACAACAGGGGACTTTTTCACTGGAGGAAACATTATTATGGATTACAGACAAAAGAGATGGTTTAAAGTTAAAATGCCTTGATGCATTTGTTTCTTACAAATACACAGCTTTCGCTATATCTCTCCAAATCTGTTCCGATGAAGAAACAAACTCATCTACATCTTGGATGGGCTGAGGGTGAGTACATTTTTATCAAATTTTCATCTTTTGGTGTGAACATCCTTGAAGGGCAAGTCAAAATGTAACAGATGCCATCAAGAAAAATCAATACTTTATGTTTTGTTTTGTTTTTTATTTAAATAATGTCATTGTACATTCTTTCCCACAAAAAAATGCAGGTCTACTATTGTGGATTAGATCTTTTCCAGTGGATATAAATCTCAACCTTTCCAGTGACGCTGTAAATATAATTGCAGATCCGTATAATGGGTGAGTGTCATAAACATGATTAAAAACTGTTTGGATAAGCACTGTCTCTACTTTTATATAAAGCTATAAATCATTGTGTAAACCATCAGCATTAGTATTTTTACAAATATGATACTGTTATATTTATTACTACCAACCAAAGAAGCAGCTCCATTAGAGACAGTATAGATTTTAGTTTAAATATTTTGTTAGTTTGACTAATTTAAGTAAAGTGTAATTTACTAAAATTGAAAAATTGTGTTTGTCAGATGGCTTTTCTTATTGCTGAGCAGTGGATTATATTGTAGCCCTCTTCAAGACATCTCTGGCCAACAACATGAGATAATTAACATCATAAAAATGCCCTCTGTCTCCAACTTAGTGGTCAGTTTTCCCAACAAGAGACTGCTTTATCACGACAGAAGTGATCAAACGCTCAATGCCACGTCTGTGGATGGATTATTTCACAAACATTAACTTTGAAGCAAACAGCATTGTTTATGAGGATGATTTCTTCATGCTCACCAATGGTTATGCACTGTATAAACAAGTTGGCCAAAGCCAAGTGGCTACCTTTAATGAATTCTCTATGGACTGTGATGTCATCCATAGTCAAAATGACGGCTTTGGTAATCTATGCTACTTTAGCGCATCTGCACAACCTTATCCTGTGCCAAGAAGGCCAAGACAACTTCAAGTCCTGTTTGGATCAGATAAAGCCAACGTTTATTGGGAGAAACCTGAAAATATGCAAGTAAGTGATACCCAGTTAATAGCACTTTTGGATTGTTTTATTTGTAGGAGACAGACAATATTTTCATAATTGTTGTCATTCTTTTATTGAAGCCAGATTTAATTTTGCTAACCTATAAAATTGCACATGTTGTCCAATAAATAAATTCAGTTTTGTTCCACACAGGTCCATTTTCCTGGCAAAATTGGACTCATGCTATAAACTGCTGGATGAATGGGTTGGTGGTGATGAATTTTAGTGGACTAACTGGCACACATGCAACAGTTCCTGATCTACAGAGTTCACAGCAGTACAGCGTCACTCTCAGGGCTTGTTCTCCTGGTGGATGCTCTAAATCAGTCCCATATGAAGGAACAACTCTCCAGCCTGGTGATTATATTGATGCATTCTATCATTTACCTTAATGTTTATAAACTGGCCACTATTAAAAAGGTCATCTTTGGGGTTTTTTTTCAGCTGATGAGCCTCCATATATTGCTGCTGCCAGTGAGGATGATATATGGAAGCAAGATTTGGATAGCATTGAATTTGTGGAACAAATGGTGTCTTATATTGGAGATGTGAAAGGTAAGAAACCAGAGAGATCATATATAGAACATAACAGTGCCTCTAAAAGGCATTTATGGTAAGTCAAACATAATTTTGAAATTAATTAAATTTCACTGTATTAAATAGAAACATCAGACCAAGAAATTGCATCAGCAAACAAATAGTGCTAGAATTATTTATTATTATTTGATTAGAACATTGTTTTGGGCATCAATGAGGTTTTATCTGTTTAACAGTTTTTTGATTGAACTGTGATCTCAAAACTTCCGTTAAAGAAAATTTGCTGTGATACCTTTTTTTTCTGACAGCAAAGGCTGCACATGAGTCTTTGTCTAATACTGTCCATGAAATGAATGCCAGTGGATATTTATATTTGTAACACAAAATTCCGTTTTAATGCAGTACATTTGCTTTTACACATGTATACATGCTGCATGTTTTCTGACCATAAAAGTGCATAACTCAAAAAGCATTTTAGTGAAGGGCTATGTATTTTCATGCAGTTTTTGAGATCTAAATCTATTGTTCTTCATGGTCATGTCTATGTATCCGTCTATTACTTACACACTTGAATGTTATCTTTGGTGGTCTGTTTAAAGGGATAGTTTATCCAAAAATTACAATTCTGTTATCATTTACTCACCCAAGTTGTTCCAAACTTGTTTGAATTTCTTTCTTCTGCTGCACACAAAAGCAGATATTTTGAAGAATGTGGGTAACAAACTTTTTCATTTTTGGGTGAACTATCCTTTTAACCTAGTGTTTCTCTCAGTGAATGAATATATGCACCTTAATGGGAATGTATTAATAACAAGCATCTGAATTTTACATTCAGAATTATAACATATTACCCAAAAGCAGTAAAAGCCCTCTAATGCAGCATTTGTAAAATGTGTTCCTGCTTCTCAATGTTCTACATCACTAAATTATTTTTATGCTGCAACATTTGGCCACAGTATAAAGATTGCATTGTATTAAAATTACAGCATCATCAAGCTAATTGTATCTGAATGTTCCCTCAGATCTAACTTCACTTTCTGAGGCACTTTTTGGATAATTTTTTAACCTGTTGGTCCCACACAAGCGTCCAAGCTGAATAACCACAGGTGTAGTTCATTATATTAACAATAAACATGTTCCATAAATTTTCCATCAAGTCTCTTATGCTCACCAAGGCTGCATTTATTCGATCAAAAAATTCAGTAAAAAGTTATATTGTGAAATATTATTAACAGTTAAAATAACTTTTCCATTTTACTATATTTTAAAATGCAATAATGTTACAATTATTTAAAAAATGCATTTGAAATAGAAATCGTTTGTAGCATTATAATGTTGTTACTGTCACTTTTTATCAATTTAATGCATCCTTGCTGAATAAAGGTATTAACTTCTTTCAAAAAAAACAAAAAAACAATTACTGACCACAAGCACTGGAATGTTTTTTTTTTTAAATACATTGCACTTGTTTTGATATTTTAGTTATATAATGCAAAAAATAAAAAATAAAGAAAATTTAGAACATTATTTAGAACAGTGTAGAACATTATTTAGAACAGTATTTTGCATCTGATTGCAAATTTTCCAATTCTTCTCACTATAAAACAAGGTATATAGCATGTTCTCCTTTCATGATGAACAGATATGGACTGGTATAGTTCCACAATCTACTGGACTAACAGTTCAGGCCACATTAACCGGATTGAACTGGGTAATCAGTCGTTGAGTGTAATGACAATGTCATCACCCATGAATGCTGAAGCGCTGGCCTTTGACTGGCTGGGACAGTATCTATACTGGAGCTGCAACACAAATCTAGTACATTTTTATATTAAATAATGACTGAAAGACATAATGAAAAAAGCTAATATTACTTTATTGACATATTTTTTGACTATGTGGCAGTAGTATGAACTAATTATGAGATATCTTGCATCTCTTATCAGATATGCCCAGGGTCTGGTCATGGGGTTGAGATATTTCTCCAAGCAGAGCAAAGATTCTCAGTTTAGGGATTGATTCATTGAATGCTGCCATCTACTGGAGCACTGAAACATCAGTAGAAGGCTGTAGAATGGATGGAGAAGACTACCAACTCCTGGATAAACTGAGTGTGTTCTCTGGGAAAGAGGTGAGGACAGAAATACACACATAAAACATCAAATACAATACCATTTAAAGGTTTGCGGTCTTGGGGTATTTTAAAATGCAACATTCCTGAGATGGCAACGCTAAATTTTCAGTAGCCATTATTTCAAAGTTTCCATAAGAAATCATGCTTTTTTGATGCTCAGGACACATTATTATTATTATGTTGAAAACACTGACCCTTTTTAACAGTAGTGTAAATATTTCACACACTAATTGTAGGTTGCTGGTATTACTTTGAATGTGATTGAATGAAATCTGTATTGGTTGGTGCAGGACGGCTCCCTTATAAATCTTTACAGTGTGAACATCATTGGTGACAGGTAGGTACATATACAAATTTTTTAACGGATCAATCTCATTAATGAATGCTATGGTCATTGACCAATTTGGCTTTTAATAACATTTTCTTATTAAATAAATGTTGTTTTTTAATGATTTGCATAAATTCTATTAATAATATACCTGTAAAGGATGCAGAAGTCTAAAGTGGTAGAATTTGCTAAATGAACCACATCTCAAATCACAGATCATCAAGTGGGCTACTACAGCGGACGATTCATTTGGTTGGATGAGAACAAACGGCTCAGGATTCAGGAGTTGAAGCAAAACACCAGTGTCCTTATGTCTTCCAGCAAAACACTGACTGCTTTTTCTGTAGTACAGCAAATGCTGAAACCTCTTCCAGGTCAGCAGTATGTTAACATATCATGTTTCATGTTGCTCTATGTACTTATTAGCAAGTCATAATCACTTTGTGTCTTGTGTTTGTTTTCAGATGGATTTGTATCTCCTCCTATGGTTATTCCACCTGAGGTTTCCAAAGTTGTTCTTGAAGGGAATGACACATTTTTACAGATACACTGGAAACCCAGCAGTATTGTTTATGGGACAGTGTTTAATTGTGTCGTGTCTAAGGAATTATGGGAAAATGTGGAACCGCTTCAAAATGTACTACACCTTTTTTGTTATTATTTTAAATTAGATAATGTTAAAGGGATAGTTCACCCAAAAATGAAAATTCTGTCATTAATTACTCACCCTCATGTCGTTCCAAACCCGTAAGACCTTCGTTCATCTTCGGAACACAAATTAAGATATTTTTGATGAATTCTGAGAGCTCCCAGACCCTGCATAGACACAGCAACGCAACTGTAACGTTCCCAGTCCAGAAACGTAGTAAGGACATCGGTAAAACAGTCCATGGACAGCCGTGCGCTCAACTGCAGTTTTTTTTTTCGGGGGAAAAGTCTTACGAGAATACTTTTTGAGCAAAGAAAACTAAAATAAATTTTTTTAAACAATTCTTTTCCCTCGAGTTACGTCTTCCGCCATTTTAGAGAGTATCACAATGCATACACACGCTTTCCCCTAAGCATAAATAACGCTGATTACACAGATTATGTTCATGCGCGCGCTTTCTCCCCCAAACGTAAACAACGATGATTACGTCGATTACGCTCTTGGGTTCTCTCCAAAATGGTGGAAGACATAACTCGGGGGAGAAGAATTGTCTTGAAAATGTAGAAAGACATTGTCTAGATTGTCTCGAAAATGTCTTGATGATGGATTTGTTTCTTACAGACACGCAGCATTTAACTTTACAAGAAGTTAACTGATATACTGGAGTCGTGTGGATATCTTGTGGATTATTGTGATGTTTTTATCAGCTTTTTGAGCTCTCATTCTGATGGCTCCCATTCACTGCAGAGCATCTATTGGTGAGCAAGTGATGTAAGGCTAAATTTCTCCAAATCTGTTCTATTGAAGTCTATGAACTCATTTATGGACTCATCTACATCTTGGATGGTTGATGGTGAGAACATTTTCCAGCATATTTTCTTTTCTAGCTGAACTATTCCTTTAATTGCTCTCTGGTTGTCACCCAGCAGGTACTTTGTTAGACACTGACATGACATTGATTATTGTGATTGTATCGGTTGCTGCCTGTATTACACTGATTATTCTCATCCTCGCTGCAGTCAGTAAGTACACAAATGACAAAATTCGCTTTTGTAAAATCTATTTCATCCCCATATTAAAATTAATGAGAGGATTTGAAAGCACGACATTTGCTTTGCTTGCTGTTTTGATGTAGTTTGGCACAGACACCATGAGAAAAAAGATCCTGGGACAGTTACACAAACAGATGTGCATGTCCATCCAGATGTGGAATTGGAATATATTCAAGGTTTATTTGGTCTTGGTAATGCCTGCTATGCTATCAGGTACAACATCGCTTACAAACTAATGCTTCCTTTCAGTGTGATTTTGTTGCATCTATAAACCACAAAATGTGTTGATATTTAAACAACTTTCCCACATTTCCCAGTAACATACCCGCCCAAGGAGATATTGAGTCACTTCCTGTGTTTCCTAAACACTGTCTGAAGCTTCAGAGGTTGTAGGGTAGTGGTGCTTTTGGAGAAGTCTATGAAGGAGTTACAGTTGACAGCCAAATCCCTGAAGTTGTGCCGGAGAGGAGAGTGGCTGTCAAGGTATACATACATATAAAGCCTGTATACTAACATGATTTCTCATATACTTCCACAGTGACTACCTACGGTATATGCTGTTTCAACAATTAAAGATTGTGATTATAAAATGTTTCACAGACACTGCGAAAAGATGCCAGTGACTATGAGAAAACTGAATTCTTAAAAGAAGCCTGTTTGATGAGGTAAAAGACATGTTTGCTCTCAGCATCACACTGAAAATATGATTATAATAGGGAACAATGGGGTAAAACAAATGATGATGAGGCCCCCTGGCCTAGAGCAAATGGCAATGTTTGTCATGGGGTTTGCTGTTAATTAGTGTTGTGGGAGAAAGTAAAGTCTAAAAGGGCCCTTTACTGAGATCTGCTGTAAACTACTATTTATTTATTTTCAGAAGTTTGGGGTCAGTGAGATGAGATTATTTAATGTTTTTTTTATAGTAGTCACCAAGGCTGCATTTATTTGAGCAAAAATACAGTATTATTACAATTTAAAGGAACTATTTCTATTGCAATATATTTTAAAATGAATTTTCAGCATCATTACTCCAGTCTTCTGCGTCACATGATCCTTCAGAAATCATTCTAATATGCTGATTTGCTGCTCAAGAAACATTTCTTATCGTTATCAATGTTGAAAACAGTTGTGTTGCTTAATACTTTTGCAGAAACTGATACAATGTTTTCAAGATTCTTCGAAGAACAGGAAGTTCAAAAGGACAGCATTTATTTGAGATACAAATCTAGTGTAACATTATAAATGCCTTAACTGACTTTTGAGCAATTTAATGCATTCATTAATTTAATTCAGTAATTTAATGCATTCAGTAATTTCTTTCTGAAAAAAAACATACTGACCCTAAACTTTTAAATGGTAGTGTATTTATCCAATTGATATGCTTTGGAGCAGATTTATCATGCAGTGTTTTGTGTTTGTGACTATTAAGCCAGTTTAATCATCCTAACATCCTGCGTTTGCTTGGAGTGTGTCTGCTAAACGAGCCACATTACCTCATTCCGGAGATGATGGACAGAGGAGACCTTCGTTCTTACCTGAGAGGAGCTCGTCCTACAACTGTGAAGCATTGTTTTGATATATATGAGGTGCTGCTTTTACTGACCAGCACTAACATGTTCTTATGTCTCATAGAATCATAAAGAGCTACTGAACCTCAACAGCCTCCTGGACATCAGTTTGAATGCTGCTGCAGGATGTGCTTATTTAGAAAGGATGCACTTTGTTCATATACTGTGCTAATGCATTCCTGTAGCTAACAATGCCAAAGTCATGGGTTTGATTCCCAAGGAATACATGAATACATGAAATGTACACCTTGAATGCAATGTAAATCACTTTGGAAAACAGTGCCTGCCAAATGCATAAATGTAAATGCATCTAAATTAAACTATATTTCATATGCACAGGGATATTGCTGCAAGGAACTGTCTGGTGTCAGTAAGAAACTACACAGACCCAGAAAGGGTCGTTAAAATGATTTCAATTGGCCCTTGAAGTGTATAAGAACGACTACTACAGGAAAAAGGTTGAAGGTCTTCTTCCTGTTCGCTGGATGTCACCAGAAAGTTTAACAGATGGGATTTTCAATAAATATTCTGATGTCTGGTCAGTATCTTGAGTATTGTTGTTGCCATAAAGGTTTTTTAGTAGCATCTTTGGTTCTATGAAGAACCTTAATCAGAATCAGAATCAGAATCAGAATGAGCTTTATTGCCAGGTATGTTTACACATACGAGGAATTTGTTTTCGTGACAGAAGCTTCCAAAGTGTAACAGAATGACAGTGACATAACAAAAAAAACACAGATAATAAAAAATAAAAAATAGAACAAATAAATAAGGAATAAAAATATAAATTGACAATTGTGTGTGCAGGTAAATAAAGGGATATATAATATATTTTTTTTTTGTATGTATAGGTACTGTATATTATGTGCAAATTGAGGTGTAGGCTGAGTATGAGTGTTGGATAAATAAGTGTATGAGTGAATAAATAGTGTGTGTTCAATGGTTATTGTCAAATGTTCATGAGATGGATTGCCTGAGGGAAGAATCTGTTCCTGTGTCTGGCGTTCTGGTGCTCAGAGCTCTGTAGCGTAGACCAGATGGCAACAGTTCAAAGAGGAAGTGTGCTGGATGTGAGGGATCCAGAGTGATTCTGCCAGCCCTTTTGCTCATTCTGGACGAGTACAGTTCTTGTAGAGAAGGGAGGGTTGTACCAATGATACGCTCAACAGTCCGGACTACCCTCTGTAGTCTTCTGAGGTCAAACTTGGTAGCTGAGCTGAACCAGACAGTAATAGAAGTACAGAGGACAGATTCAATAATGGCGGAACAGAACTGTTTCAGCAGCTTCTGTGGCAGGTTGAACTTCCTCATCTGACGAAGGAAGTACAACCTCTGCTCGGCCTTTTTCACAATGGAGTCAATGTAAATGTCCCACTTCAGGTCCTGAGAGATAGTGGTGCCCAGGAACCTGAATGACGCCACTGCAGTCACAGTGCTGTCCATGATGGTGAGTGGGGGAGTGCAGAGGGGTTTCTCCTGAAATCCACGGTCATCTCCACAGTTTTGAGCGTGTTGAGCTCCAGGTTGTTGAGACTGCACCAGACAGCCAGCTGCTCGACCTCCTGTCTGTAAGCTGACTCGTCACTGTCCTGAATGAGGCCGATGAGTTTGGTGTCGTCTGCAAACTTCAGGAGCATGACAGAGGGGTCTTTAGAGGTGCAGTCGCTGGTGTTATGTACAGGGAGAAGCGCAGTGGAGAGAGAACACAACCCTGAAGAGCTCCAGTGCTGATCTTACGGGTGCTTGATGTGTATTTTCCCAGCCTCACTAGATGCTGTCTGTCTGTCAGGAAGCTGTTGATCCACTGACAGACGGAGGTGGGCACAGAGAGCTGAGATAGTTTGGGCAGGAGGAGGTTTGGGATGATAGTGTTACAGGCCGAGCTGAAGTCCACGAACAGGATCCCACATAAATTCCTGGTCTGTCTAGATGTTGCAGAACATAATGCAGTACCATGTTTACTGCATCGTCCACAGACCTGTTTGCTCTGTAGGCAAACTGAAGAGGATCCAGCAAGGGTCCATTAATGTCCTTCAGGTGGGCCAGCACCAGTTTATCAAAAGACTTCATGACCACAGACGTTAGAGCAACAGGTCTGTAGTCATTAAGTCCAGTAATTTTGGTTGGGTTTAAACATCCCATGAAACCTTTTATTGCACAAAACATTTAGTTATAGTTGGAGTTATTTAGTTTATATTAAATGTCCTTTAGCTAGACAAAAATGGTTCTTTAAAGGGTCATATTCTGCTTTTTTTCACTCTTTTAAGGTTAGTTAGTGTAATGTTGCTGTTTGAGCATAAAAAAAAAAGATCTGCAAAGTTACAAAGCTCAAAGTCCACTTCAAAAGGAGATATTTTATTTACAGAAAAAACTTTTGTTTGTTAAACTACAACGAATGACTCGTTTGGACTACAACGCATATTTTCCGGGATTTGTGATATCACAAATATCGACGAATGGGACGAGACCTGGTTGAGCTGCACTAGAGAAGGCAACGAGGGTTATCACTATGTCGGAGACACGCTAGCTTTCCCAAGGTAGACGAACTTAGAGTGGTTACAATCATCCAGGTTTAAATCGCGCTCAAATTGATTTGATTTTGACACAATATTTACACTGAAGCTGGCAGGCTTTGGTAAGGGGCATGACATTTCCTGACCAGGCGCCGAGTGCTGCCAATCACAACACACACTGGCCCAGCTAACCAATCACAGCACATTTCGTGTTTCAGAAGGCGGGCCTTCATTTGATACAGGAACTATTCGTGCCGTTCATGCCAGACAGGGGAGAGAGGTGTTGTAATAATGTAAAATATGTGAAAAATAATGTGCTTTTCGAACAACCTAGTATGAGAGCCTGTTCTAGTACACCCCCAAAACAAAATCAAGACTTTGTAAAAGAGCATAATAGGACCCCTTTAAGAACTGGTCACTGAAAGATTCTTTATCCCCCTCCCCCCTTGGAGGAAAGCCAAAAGTTAGTCTATGGTATCATTGCAAAAACTACAGTGTAACAAGTAGTATACAGTACACATTCCTACAAATATATTTTCTTATGATTTGTACATTTTAGGGCATTTGGTGTGCAGTTATGGGAGATTATGACATTAGGAAAGCTACCATATACCAAGAACACCAACCATGAAGTATTAAGCCATATCAGTACATGTGCACGACTGCCTTCACCAGCCGGATGTCCACAGAGATTGTAAGTGATATTAGTAGATGGTTTCAACAATACATGTTATAAATTGATTGAATGTGAAGACAAAGATATAATATTTACTCTTTTTTTGTAGGTATAATCTGATGATGAGCTGCTGGAGCAAAGAACCAACTGAAAGGCCAAACTTCCAGTACCTTGAAGAAACCCTGAGTAAATTGAGAGATTATGAGGCAGATAAAAGAGCAAAGCAGAATGGAGCAGGAAGATGGTATGATTTTTATTTCTTTATATATAACAGAATAAATGTTATGATTTACTCTATTACATCTGAATCAAATGTACAGATGCACCTCTTATGGTAACAGTATGTGCTGGTTTCTCCAGAAGAGGTCTGCACTGGTGTTGATGGAGATGAAGATCTGGAAACTGGGCTGTGCTCAGCAATGAGGCACTGAATTACTTGGATGTATCGCTCTGAGAGCCCGGACAGTGTCGGAACAGACTCATCAACACCCACTGAAGATAAATAATTGCATGGGTTGAAATGACCCCCCAACTTTGCACAAAGACCCGTGAGCTGGCCCTCACTTTGAAATCTTCTTCCTTGTAAATATTGTATAAAAACAATAGTATTTTAATGTATGATGTAGAATGATCAATAAAAAGCTCGATCTTATAAGAAATAGCAATAGTTGTAACGTGTTTAATTGGTTAAATTATGCAAACAGCAAAATGAATGAATTAATAAATTAATGTTGCATTTGTAATGTATAATGTATAGTTGAATGATCAATAAAAAGGTATCAACATTATATAGAACATCTATAGATTTGTATTTTCTGATAGAAATATCAATGCTTGGCATTTTGCAACAGGTTGAATGAATAAATAAATAAATAAATAATGAATCAATGAATGAATGAATGAATGTACTTTTCATAGTATAACAAAAGGACAAACATTTTAATTGAAATAAATTATTTTAAAGGGGTCATATGATGCGATTTCAAGTTTTCCTTTCTCTTTGGAGTGTTACAAGCTGTTCATGAAAAGATAAGATCCCTGAAGTTGCAAAGAACTCAAAAACTCAAAACTAAAGAGATATTCTTTATAAAAGTAAAAAGTCAACCACGCCCTCCTAAAATGGCTCGTTCTAACACACCCCACATATCTACCTCACTATGTGGAAAAATTTGCATAATGCCGCCCAAAATGTGCACGCAAAGAAAGAAGGCGTGGTTTCAGTAACCGCAGTTAGTGTTGAAGCAGCATGTCAGGGAGACGCTGTGTGTTTCTAGGCAAAGCAAAAGCACTTTATTTATTATTATTATTTATTTACTTACAACAGAACAGCAATGCATTTTATGGACGAACCTTGGAGAGGAGGTAATTCTGACTTTGCTATGACAATCTGGCGCTTCTGAATCAGCTACTGTTTTGTTATTAGTTTAATTTTAGATTTAAATATGTTACTGGAGTTTGATTGACAGGCGATCTGACCAATCATAACGCTGAAACCGCCTTTTTGTCTAGAAACGAACCAGACAAATTTCGGTGGGCTTGAAACTTGAAAAATGGTGTGTATTGACGTCTTTCGGCGGTTGAAACAAGATACCTTCTGGTGTTCATTCATGTTTATTTTGTGCTATAACTAGTAAAGGGAAGAGATGATCGGTTCAGGTGCTACAGTGATCTGTCACAACACATTAAAGAGCCACAAAACGGTATTTATCGTTAGAATTTCTTTAAAAAATTACAAAATTTGAAAGCTGAGACTTAGAAGTAACCTGCTCTGACTTGTCTGTCTGCACATTGTCAGTGTCCTCTTTGCTCCGAGATGTATTTTTCACATAGACTGTGATTTTTCATGGCTTGTCGGACGTAGCAACGGTAAATAAGGGGGTATATGCTGTGTTTTTTTTTCTATCCTATGGGCATTGGCAGTTTCTACCAACTTTGATCTGTTTACCACTAAATATTGTGTTTTTTAATGTCAACAGATTAGCATTTAATTACACTAATTCTAAAAACTGCATTGTGCTCGTTGACTGAATCTGATATCCCATGACACCGCCCCTTCCCGACGTATGGCGCTCTCGTGTCACGTGACCGCTCCGGGTGGAAGCATGGCGTGCTTGAGTGCGGAGCTCCTCCACGAACTCTACTTTATTTGCACTTAATTCGTCTTTATATTCAATCCATCAAAGGGGACGTGAACGTATTGAAAGCTGGAATACCGCTCGCAGCATGGACGAAGGGAATAAACTCCAGTTCCCGTCCCTGCCCGCTGCCACAGAAGAGCAGCTGGTATGATCTAAACATATTAGCGCAGTGCTAACAACACTCACTCTTCAATCTGTCTGTTTCAAAGCAGTACATGTTTGACTAGTGTGTGTAAATGCATGAATAAATACAGCGGTTTGTGCTGATATATTTAATATATAATACAATTCTTAACTAACTCGTTGCTGTGAGCAGCTAGCTTGTGCATCCAGTGGCTGTGTACTAGAATAACAACAATTCAGAATTCACAGTCATGCATTTCTCAATACAAATGACAACAATCACAGTCAGGAAAAGTAGCATGGGTAGTATTTATTATGATAGTGGGATTAATATGTGAATAATCTGATCATTTCAATTCATAACCGACTTTAGTTGCTTTAATTAAAGCTTTTAGACTTATTAGCTAACAAATCATTCGTCCCTAACCTTCTTTACGATACTAATATTGAGTATAGTCAACAACAACACAAATATTTTAATCCGTTTAATTGATAATATACCTTTACCCCTAAGACTTTTCACTTAAAGGAATAGTTCACCCAAAAATGAAATCATCCAAGATGAGTTTCTTTCTTAATCAGAAGTGATTTGGAAGGTGAATGGGTGCCGTCGGAATAAGAGTCCAAACAGCTGATAAAAACATCACAATAATCCACAAGTAATCACATGACTCCAGTCCGACAAGTCCATTACTTTCATGCTTTGTTTTGGTCTAACAACTTGAACACTAATATATTATTAAAAAATAAATAAATGTCTGTCAAACGGATTATTGGTCTCGATCATATGTAGGGAGATGCTGATAATAACAAGGAGTGTTATTCCTGTGTTGGCTGCCGTTTATGATTATAGTGGTGAGGTAATATTAATACTGTAAAAATGTGTGTAAAAAAACTGATAATCAGATTTTGTAATATCATTTCTGCAGGACTGGGCATATCCAATGAGAAGAGAGATGCAGGTGAGTGATAATGAACAAACTTTTGCACATGATTTTTTAAATGTTGTTATGGCTATTGTACAGATTCAGCATTTGCGGCACAGTGTATTTTTGTACATTATTGTGTTAGTTCATACTTTCAGAAGACTGTTTTTCAATGGTGATCATTTTTTTCCACCACCTTCAATAGGAATTTTTTGTGTACTTTATATTTGTCGAGTCAAAATCTTACGTTATTAGGCACATTTCATACCTCATTGTCATCAAAGGATCACTTTTACTAAAACGGTCCGATTTCACGATTTAGGAAATCCTCCCAGGCCTGTTTCTTGGCCCTTATTCAGCTGCTATGAAGAGTAAGGTACTGTAGAGATGAACTGTTCTCATGCGACATGATGAAAATGATCTGTCCCTTGGCTTTCCTGTAATAATTCATGCTCTCTTTCAGCTCTCAATGCTGGAGAAGCAGGGGATAACTCACATCGTCTGTGTCAGACAAGACATTGAGGCCAACTTTATAAAGCCAAACTTTCCCCATAAATTTAGGTATTTTGATTTGTGGTTGTCCTTTATTCTGTGTGGTATTTTAAGTATAACGCTCCGCTATTTCTAACAGCTAATTTACATTTTTCCTGGTTTATAGGTACCTTGTTTTAGATATAGCAGATAACCCTGTGGAAAATATTATTAGGTATTTCCCAATGGTAAGCTGACCTTACTTTTATGAATTTATATTATTAATACATTTTTATTTGGTGTGTTATTCTTTTGTCTAATTATGATCATCTATTTTTCTCTTTATAGACTAAAGAATTTATTGATGGATGTTTAGAGACAGGGGGTAATGAAAACTTCTCCATATTGATCTCTACTTTTAATACTAAATTGAGTATTTTCTCTGTTTTAATCCTGGGTTCAGTTTCTTGTAAAGGAAATAGGTTTTCAGTGTCAACAACATTTATTTTCTTATAATGTCAATGCCTTGCACATTTTTGTGTTGTAGGAAAGGTACTTGTTCATGGAAATGCAGGGATATCAAGAAGGTATACCAAAATCCATAATCTTCTTTTATTTATGGTTCTAAAAAGATTGTCTTTTAACTGTCTCTTTATACATTTTTAAAATCATTTGTAAAATAATCTCAAATGGCTTGATTTTATTTTATTTAATAAAATCTAATATCTTTTTCCAGCGCTGCCTTAGTTATTGCCTACCTTATGGAGACATTTGGTGTGAAATACAGGTAATATTATTAGTGGAGAAACAGGTCATGCATGTCCAAAAATATGAATACAAAATAATATGGTTTGTCTTGAAGTGTACAGATCCTGTCATTTTATTTCTTTACAGGGATGCCTTTAGTCATGTACAAGAGAGACGATTTTGCATTAATCCCAATGTAGGCTTTGTTCATCAGCTACAGGTATGATTTTAAAGAAATCTCAGCATTAATAATTCATTCAGCATTAAGTGCTGTTTTATATACATGTATACATAATAAAAGGATGTTCTCTCTGTTTTCATGAAGGAATATGAAGCAATATATCTTGCAAAGCTTACCATCAAGATGATGTCACCCATTCAGTTGGGCAGGTCTTTCTCCATCCAAGCTGGGATGCCAGGTAAGAGAACATTTTATGACCAAACGGTTAGTTTGTAAATAGTTTAATCATTTCTAATAGTGATGCGTAGTGAGTGGTACTTTATTAGTTGTTATATATATATATAAGTATAATATAATTATATATATATATTAGATATTTTTTTTTTTTATGCAATATGCTTAGATTCCTTTACATAATATAACACTCAGAATTAAGATTTAAAAACACTAATTTAATAACACTTAAAATATTTAGCATTTTTCATACTGTACGTTATAGTGTTGTGATGCCTAAATTCACTTGTAGCATTTACAACAACTGTTTTAGTTTTAGTGATTTCTTTTTTTTATTTATCTTCATGAAATAGTGCAGAATTGTATCTCTTTTCTAGCTTGTACTCTTTTAATTTTTGCGTGTGAATCTGCTTTGTTCTTGCTCATTTGTAATGGTTATGTTACTCTTTTTTTTCAGTAACGCGATAAAAGCATCTGCTAAATTAATAAATGTAAATTTAAATCTATGAGGATCAATTACTGGGTTAATTGTACTATAGAAATGAGCTATGTAATTTGTACATTAGTAATGTATGAAACTAGGGTCATTACACATGCTATGGCCATTCCTAATATCATCTTTCTTTCCATACAGGAAGTCTAAAGCGAACACTAGAAGAGGATGAAGATTTCGGGAGTATGCAAGCTACAGCAGCACAAAATGGATAGGCTTTACTAAAAAAAAAAAAGTGCTTAACCACAGTGGACTTTTCTTTTTACATTTTTATTGGGATTAAAAATGTAAATATTTGTACAGGGGTTGGGAGGGAGAGACTGCTCCTCGTGACCCTTGGAGCTGGGGAAGCTTTTCTTTTTCCTTTTTGAGCTGTATGCACTGAAATTTTTTGCAGTTTTATAGTATTTAAAGCATTTTGCATTTGCAGCGGGACAGTATTGCAATAATGCACTTTTGATACTTGAATTACTGTTATTTTGTTGGACGGATTTGGGTTGGAAGGGAGGGGAGGGTATCAAAGAATGGGACTGTCACTGCCGTAGAAATGAAATGGTAGGATGAACCAGTCATGAAAAGCTAGAAATGATGAAAATCAGTCGTTATGTGGGGAATGAATTCAGACTGAGATAAGGAAAGATGCGTTTGCCATAGGATTAACTTCCCACTGCTCAATAAAAGATTGCTACTTACATTTTGTGTTTTCAGTGTTATCAATCTCTGGTGCAAATATATGACCGTTTATGATAGGACTGTTGGGTGTGGATAGATTTAGAATATTTCGATTTCATTGAAATACAATATAAACTTTTTGATTTTTAATGTAACATTTTTAATCCATTCACCCACTTGTCATTCAGTGGTGTTACATCAATTTTAAAATATAACTGTTAAAAAAGCACAAATAACATCACTGCCACATGTTTGGCTGTTGATTGACAGATGAGACAAAGCATTTAAATTCTCCTAATTTGTCGGCTATCAGTGAAAGTACAAAAATAAAGGCATTTAGCATACAAAGATATGCTTTCATTGCATCAGGATGTATTTCAAAATAATTTCTTTTCCTTCATCTAAGTTTTACACATGACTAATAATTATCACCAGTGGCTAAGACTAAAGCCAAAATTGAAAAAATACATGAGCATCACAAATGTAAAACGTTTTCTATGTTGAAGACTAGTACCTGCAAGAGAAACTGAGTAAAGCACAAAACACAGCATTAACATTTTAAGTAAAAGAGGGAAATGTGCCTCAAACTGTTTTTAAATAGTATATTTGGAAACAAAATGGGTTTGAAACAATTTTCCCTCTTCAAAAAAAAAACTTGTATAGAAATCTTTACATTAGAAAATATTCAAGTATGTAAGCCCTTCTTCTATAAAACAAAATGTTTTGTCTTTTCTCTTAGACAGGCCACAGCAGGCCCGGATTGGCTAATCGGGAGCACCGGGAGGATTCACCAAATCATATCAGTAACAAATTCTCAATTGATAACTAAAATAGACTGTGATAACTAATCATTATTTTTGCGCAAATCGTTGTTTTATTTGTGAACAGGCGTTTGCGGAAGGCTTTAAGACCAAGCGGAATTCTCTGCCGGAATTAACTAACTGCACCCTTCACCGTCCTCTTTTTTATTTTACAAAATCAGTTTGGGGGAATGCAAACAACTTATTGATCATGAGCCCAACATCCAGCACGACAGGAACACATTTAATCTACCTGAGGGAAGACTTCTTTCATTGTAAGTTATGCTGTTAAATAGAGAGGGGAAAAAATGCATTACAAAAAAAATACTTCTTGCGTTGGCTATTCTTAAACTTGGACATCATTACTGAAGTAAAAATCCAAGCACCAGAAGCAGCCCACAAGTTTTCTTTAATCGAAAAATATGCATTTTCATTCATTCAAAGGATATAGTTGCAATAATATTTTAGATCAAAACTTTAAGTGCCATTGTTTAAATTTTTTTTTGATTGACGTTTCATAGACCTTCAGCTGTTAGATTTAGATTTAGTTAGATTTGTAATTTCACAGTATTTTCACCTCCTCAATTACACGTGTGAAGTCACAATTCTATAATGGTACAATTTACTCAGGCCGATGACATTTTTTTTTTGTATGACATTAAAATTATTTTTAGAATAATTGTACATAAATAGGTTAAGCAAAACAAATGTGATTATTTTTGAGAACTTTTTAACTGCAGGCAGACTTAAGCCTACATTATGGTACAGTACAAATATTTGGAACGTCCCTTATTCTGTCCCTTATTTTCTTAATGAATAAACACTTGTTTTCTACAAGAATAAACATTATTTTCTTAAAGAATAAGATAAAGAATCACAATTAAAAAAAACTTATTTTCCATTTCTTATGTTAATTGGCAATGATGACGTAATTATATTTTGACACCCCTGACAGTGGAACCTTGCTCAAAAAAAAAAAAGAAGTAATTGTTGGAGATATGCTAGCAAAAAATAATAGATAAAAAAATGCATAATAGAAAGCACAAAGGCGACACTGAAAAGGCCAGTAAAAAAAAGGGACGGTCTAAGACATGAAACTCCTGGGCTGAAAATGAGTCCCACTCCGGCCCTGGGCCCCAGTGTTACTTTTTGTGGCTGACAATGTAAACCACACATTCTATTTGTGATCAGATATGATTTCTGTTTCTATAGCAAGTTATGTGAAGTGAAAACACATTTTAGACAGAAAACTGAATAACATTCAAAGCAAGTGCTTGATGTTGACTGCGGACATTTAGAAACGTTCTTGGGGAGTAACTAGTTACATGTAACGGCGCTACGTAATTTAATTACAAAATAAAAATAATCAGTTTCAGTTACAGTTACTGAGAAAAAATGTGTAATTAAATTACAGTTACTTATAAAAATTTTAGCGATTACAAAGGGGATTACATTTGAATATTTACACATCCACATACAGATTTAATTGAAGTTCGGTCCCAAATTGCACTGATACTCTGAGAAATCGGCTATGGTCCTATAATTTCCGCGATGCGGAAAACACAGACTGGTTCGTAGAATAAAAACGGAATTCATATAGCCTAACACGGAATATGCCACATTTTGGACGAATAAATCAAAAGTAGGTCGGTACACTTGAATCAAAACGCGATATGGAATAATCAGAGGTGGACAGTAACTAGGCTAAGTACATTTACTTGAGTATTGCACTTAAGTATACTTTTTAAGTATATGTACTTTACTTAAGTATTATTTTTTCTGGGAACTTAAGACTTTAACTTCACTACATTTGAAAGACAAATATTGTACTTTTCACTCCACTACATTTCTATCAAGGTCCTCAAAGTAGAAAGTTGTTACTATGTGGCAGCTTTGAAAGTCAGTGGGGGTTTTTCTTCTTCTCTAAAACGTGACTTTCTGTTTTTTCAGACAGTTTATCAGTAATCACTCTTGCAGTGATTTCCCAGCATTTTTTGAATGTGAAATTTATTTACAACAATTCAATAATAAGAAGTTAATATTGTGGTTTATATTAGACACAATATTGTCTGATTTTGCTAAATTGTGTACGTGAAAATATTGCCTATAAAGCCACAGAAGAACTGTTGTGCGTCTCCTAATAAAACATAAAAGGTGTTTGTCTGAAGCAGCACTGCACAGACTGTTCTGTGTGTGACATCAAAGTACAGCGAGAGCGATTAGACAGCATTTTTTAATTTTTGTTTGATGTTTAATAAGTCAACAATACTATTACATTTTAAATAGGGTAACTTGTAATCTGTAACCTATTACTTTACCAAAGTAACCTTCCCAACACTGAACGTTCATGAATATGCACATTGTTCTGTGTTGTAGTGAATTCAAAATGCATATTTCAGAATATTTTGTTGTGACAAAACTTGTCACCGAAGTATCAAGTTTTTCTTATTTTGCTGGCTAAAAAAGGTGCAAGTTGGAGATAGTTCGATCTCAGAAAATAGAACAGATTAAGAGTTCTAAAGCAAACATTCTGTGATGTTCAAGATTCAGGCAAAGAACCGGCACTCCATGAAAGTATCTGAAGTGGAGTAGCCAAACTTCTTATAAAACTCCTCAGTTTTTGGCACACACTCCAGCGTTACTTTGTAGCACTGCAACTTTTTGCTGAGGAGAGTCAATGTTGATACCAACCTAAAAACAAAAGCATAATGTTCAATGTACTTTGTTTTGATACAGATATGTTGAAAGAAAACACAGTATTTGTGAATAAATAATATTTGAAACTTGTGATTAAAACTAATATAAAACTGTCTCAAACTCACAGTTTCCCCAGCTGTTTTCCTCTGCATACTTCACTCACAACCACTTGTTCCACACGCCCCCTCTTCAGAGACAAAAATAATATTTCTATATATATAGCACCATAAAAATACAAAAAATAAGCTCAATTACAAAATACATATTTAAAGTTATAATTAAATATTAAGCCAAACATTAAAATGTTAAGTACCTTTGCACAAGCATGGATAAATTTGTGCTCTATGATGAGTGTTGCTGTGGCAACAATTTGTCCAAGATTTGTGTCTTCCACCACTATGACATAATAGTCTCCAGATTTCTTCATATGTTCAAAATGTGCTAAAAAAAAAAAGTTTTATTTATTTTTTTAATATATGAAGAAATGTGAGATGTTTTGCATTAGGAACATGCAGTACCTTTGAACTGTTCTTCTGTGACATCCCCAGCCAATGTGAGCTGCGATAAGACCTTATAGAAGCCTAAAAAATCCATAAAGACAAACAAGTTTATCCTGATTGTTGGAAGTACTGAACAGGAGTGGGCAGATTGTTGAACGGTAACCAGTACCTCTGTCTAGGTCAGCAGTACAGAGAGGACGGAGGACCAGACCTTCTCCAGGCTGAGAGGGAGAAATAGCAGGCGAGAAAGAGACAGTGCTGCTGCTCCAGTCCAGCTCTTGAAGCAGAGAAGGATCAAACAGAGGCGTCTCGTCGAGCAACATTCCAGAGGCCCTATAATCAAATACAATTTTATATGAATTTATCACAGATCAGGAATCCCTGGCAATAAATGCGTACTGGCACAAATCAAAGTCAAACTTCTGTTATTATCGTTAAGTAAAACTTAAACCATACAAAAACATTTTTGTTACTTGAAATAAACATTGACTGTTATAAAATTAAAAAAACTAAACTAATTTTAATTCAGTTAGCTGCAAGGAAAAAAACGTCTCATCATTTAGTAGTAAACTTTTTGAAATAAAGTGGCTCCAAATATACATTTTTTAATTAAAACAACCCTGAATAAAACCGCCGCATACCCTAGAGCTATCTACACACAATCTGAGCATTAAAAAACAAACCTTAAAATCTAAAATAACTGGTGTGGTTACATATAACGAAGAACGTCTCGTGGCATCTAACTAGTATTCACTCAAAATGAGAATATAACTACCACCGCTATGAACCCAGACTACACACCCCTTATTTAGATCGTTCTTCGAGTCTCAGAGTGTGATATGTATATTACCTACACCATTATCTGCATTTTTGACAAAAGATAATATTTCAAGTAATGAGCATAAAATAACCTCAAAGCAGTTTATGGCAACCCCAACAAATGAAGGCAAAAGTCACAATTCAGAGTAAAAAGTACACAATATTACGTCCAGGTATTGATCAGATTCATTTCATATTTTGGATTTCAATCTGCTGTTCCCTGGGGACGAAACCAACCTACATTCTCAATCTGTAATTCCCCAAAAAGCATCCGTATGTTCAATCAGATGTCATCAGAGCTCGCAATCAAACTGTTGTAGATTAATGTAGCCTATGTAAGATCGATTTGTCATTTACTTACGGAGGCATATCAAGCACGAATAGATACTTGACCGCTTTTATCGAAGTGTGAAGATAGAATCAGGTACAGACCGCAGCTAACACCTGCGTTATTATATTTCTCCATAATCATACGTTACGTACTGCCCACCACCCTCAAATCACTGGTTTTTAGTCTAATGTCGTTCGGAACGACTTCTCAATTGTCCAATCAGAGACTGGTACGCTAGATAAAAGGGGCACGGCTGTCAGCAATACGAGGTGTATTCGCTTCTTCCTCTCTTAGTCTGCGTGCCTGGAATATGACGGTGGTGCGGAGTTTAACGAGGGCGTTGAGTTTGTTCATGAAAAGATGTTAACAGGAGATCAATAGTGAAAGTTTAATGAAAAACTACACGTTTACAACTAGGGGATGAGGCCCATATGACAAGGAATGTCAAGATTTGAATCTAGAGAAGTGGTCTCCCGAGTTATAATACTACCGAACTAAATGCGCGCACTCACGCCTGTTCAAACAATTCACAATGAAACGGTACTGGTAGTATATTTCTATATATTTAAGCCGCTTGCCACCCCCGCTGTACACTCTTTAATTAAGCCCACGGGGTGGGTCCGGCCACCAGATAAGGAGACAACAGCAGCACACACAACTCAATCAACAACAGGGTCATGCTTTATGAGTAGACAGAGGGGCACCCCCTGCAGGCACCCACGGCCTCACAACGACCTAGAAAGGCTCCCCTAGAGGCACAGTGTGGACATATACCAATGCAACCTCAAGGGCTGAGACGATCATGATCTGCTGAGGGGCACCACATGTTATCGGACCCTAAGGAGTGGTCTCAGCCCGAACCTGGAAACATCAACCTGTGTTGCACACCATAGTCAGCGGTTTGTGATATGAAAGATGACTCACTGAGAATTGCATTTGTGATTCTATTCATTCAATGATTAACCGACATTCCGTCTTACCCGTTGGACATGCTCTGTTCGCTCAACGGTACACACACGAACTTTGTGTGTGTCGCATTTGAAATGTTATCAAAAATTAAAGGTTTGTTAAGTTTCATTGGAAATAAAAAGTCAGATTAATGTTTCGTTCATTTCGTTTTCGGTTTTTTCATTGATTACCAGCAAATGAAATAAACAACCAAAGGAATTTCACCAAAAACAAAAAATAAAGTAAATAAAATTAAAATTTTCATAGGGCCATATTATGGGATACAATTAATAAATGGGAAGTTGTTTTATGAATGATCAATTAATTAGATATGTTTGATTAACATAAAATTGGAAATACAGAAAAAAGACATAAAAAAAAAGAAGACGTGAAGGCCAGACACCCATTGTGCCGGCCCTAAGCATGTAATTTTTTGTTAAACTTTTAATAGGCCTAAACTGCTGTTAAATTAAACAAGTTTCATGATTTGAATTAATTAGACATGTTTTTTTGTTCAAATATTTGATGTCACTTTCACACAGCACACACTCATGTTTGGGCCTTTGAATAATCCTTGAGCATGTAAAGTATAATTATCCTTCGTTAATTTAACATGTGCAATTGAACTCATAACTCAAAAACATATAAGCGACAATTAGCTCATCTATTTAAAGATCATTCGGCGGGAGGTAGAAATCTACGACAGGCCCTGTAGACGTGATAGTGTACGACAATGTTGCTACACAGTCGCTAACATTACCCCCCCAACGGCCCACCCACAGTATCGTGTCAGCCCAAAATACTATTATAACCTTTTAAATGTGAACAAGGGATTTACAACATAAAATAAATCCTTTATTTATAACATGTACATCAAAAATCTAAAAGATTAGACACAACTATAGGACACAGTCGTGCAGCAGCAAGCAACAGTGAAAGGAACCTCAAGGTTGTAAATGTGTGAAATTATTTATGAGGACGACTCATTCCTTTAAATTTCTGCCGCAGGAAGCCAATGGGCTGCGTAGCCACCCCACCAATCACTGTATAAATACAGACACAGGAATCAGTACAAGTGTACGATGCACACTTTTTTTAGGCACTGACACTCTAATTATACCATAAATCCTCTGTTCAATTAGGCCTAAGACATCGAGAGTCACACAGACCTATAACAACCCAGCCACAACACTTAATTGCGAATAACATGCCTTACCTTAACACAGAATCGACCAGAGTTCAACGTTTATATTTTTTTCTACTAATCTTTGAGTTAACATGTACTAAACATGAGTGCCCCCACACCTTGATGCTCATGACAAGAATAGCATGTATAGTTATCTTTATTGAACTGAATTAGGTTTAAATCGCTGTCATGCTTGAATGAATGATATTTTTGCAATTTTAGACATAATAATCCACGATGATCCCATTACACAAAACTGAAATTGCACGTCAAAACACATTGTCAATATTTTGAGACCCCCCCCCAAAATTTCACAAATCATGTTTTCAGGGGAGCCCATGGCCTATTAAGAGGAGCCGAGCTCCCCCGTAGTTCGCACCCTGGGCACACACAATAAAGAACGACGGCACCCCTAACTCCCCGTCCCTACTTACTCTCACCCAGTCCCCGCTATCTATCTATCTTCATATACCCGTCCCGGCATAACCCACCCAAACAACACCACCCCTCCCTCCCTCCATCACCGCCCTCCCTCCCACCTACCTACATCCTACCCCATACCTCCCTACCTCCCCTACCTCCCTCCCAACAATATCTGAATACCGCCGTCCTATTTCGGCTTGTAAATCGACCGTCAGCCAGCCCGCATTCATTCTCTTTTGCACTCTTTTTAATCCTTCTCACTCCAGTCTCTGAATACACAGATCACACCCCAGTGTTCCTCGTTCCCCAATCAGTCTTATTAATTAATTGTCAGTACGATATTCCAAACACCACACACATCACAGTACTATGGTAAATAATTTCTGGCAAAATACCACAGTTACTACAGCTATTGTTACCACAGTAACATAATGACTACGAGACAAACTGATATGGAATGTCTGTGGAAACAATGCAATTTATGTTTAATTTAAATAATTAAAATTATTTTGATGTGTTTTTTATTTTATTTATGCATGTTAGCATGATTTCTTGGCTACAATATAATGAATTAATTGCAATTTATATGTTGCTTGAAGAAAATAAATATTTAGTCAGAATACACAGCTAATTTTGAACTGATGTTAGAGAGAAAGATGATTTGGTCTAGTTACTATCTAGTAGTTTTAAATGACTGCTTTCTAGTAACCTGTCAGCAGGGCTTAACTAATAAGTCATGCTAACCAGCACAACCTTGACCCCTTAGTTTCTTGTCTTGACTTCTTCTAAGGACAGGCTGTGCAAAATGCATGCTCGGACATACTCAGCAGCAGTTACTGGAATTCATCTCTCTTCCTTCTTGTATTGATTTTCTCAAGCATCTAAACAAAAAATTAATCATCTTTTCAAATGTTTTTAAGTAACTTTCAATAGATATCTGCCGGATGTGAGTGTACAGAAAGGACTAACAAGACATTTGAGAAGGAAACACCTTTCATTGATCCCAAGTCTCCCAAGTACTTGCACTGTAAGCATTCTAATATCAAATATTATAATATCAAAACAGACCACAGCAAAAAAAGAGAGAGAAATTAAGCTTAAAATCCAATTGAAGATTTTAATTATTATTGTTATTTTTATAGTTAATTTCTCTATTTTAAGAATGCCCTCCCCGACATTTAAAAATTTAATTTGCAAACAAATTAGCAAAAAAGGCTTAATGGTGTGGCTTGTCAATATGGTGCACACATTTAATGAAAAAATAATGATGGTATAGACAAAGTTCTTGTGACAACAGTAATTCCATAATGCGTCTCCTATTACTGTTTAAAAATGCTGCAGGCATCCTTAATAAGCTCAATAACTTGCATGAAAAGGGAAGCAGAGACACAGCAGGTATTGAATGAAGCTTGCGGGAAATAGTGAGGCTGAGAGCACAAGAAATGCCTGCAGAAAGCTGATATACTAGTTCACATGACTAAACCATGGATCATTGCATTGAGTGGAAGATACAAATCATGGAAATACAGTCCGTTTGTCTTTAATGACTGTACATGGACAGAAAATGAGAGCAAATATTGGCCTTATCATAAATATATACAGTCGTGGTCAGAATTATTGGCACCCTTGGTAAATATGATCAAAGAAGGCTGTGAAAATCTGCATTGTTAATCATTTTGACCTTTTATTTAAAAAATTCACATAAATCTAACCTTTCATTGGAGAATAAGAATTTAAAATGGGGGGAAATATCATTATGACATAAATGTGTTCTCTAATACACATTGGACACAATTAACGGCACCCTTTTATTCAATGCTTTTTGAAACCTCCATTTGGCATAATAACAGCTCTGAGTTTTCTCCTATAATGCCTGATGAGGTTAGAGAGCACCTGACAAGAGATCGGAGACAATTCCTTCATCCAGAATCTCTCCAGACCCTTCAGATTCCCAGCTCCATGATGGCATTTCTCCTCTTCAGTTCACCACACTCACTTTCTATAGGGTTCAGGTCAGGGATCTGGAATGGTCATAGCTGCAGCTTGGTTTTGTGCCCAGTGACCCATTTTTGAGTTGTTTTTAAGATTTGAATAGGATGATATAGACACACGTCCTCTTGTGTCCAACGTGTATTTGAGAAAAAAAAAAATTTCATAATGAGATTTTCCCCCATTTTAAATCGTTTTAGTTCAATGAAAGGTTAGATATTTGTGATTTAAAAAAAAAAAAAGATCAAAATGATTAACAATGCAGATTAATTTTCACAGCCTTCTTTGATCATTTTACCAAGGGTGCCAACATATATATAATATATTATATATATATAGATAATATATATTATTATATACAGTGGGTACGGAAAGTATTCAGACCCCCTTAAAATTTTCACTCTTTGTTACATTGCAGCCATTTGCTAAAATAATTTAAGTTATTTTTTTTTCCTCATTAAATGTACACACAACACCCCATATTGAAAGAAAAACACAGAATTATTGACATTTTTTGCAGATTTATTAAAAAAGAAAAAAAACTGAAATATCACATGGTCCTAAATATTCAGAACCTTTGCTGTGACACTCATATATTTAACTCAGGTGCTTCCATTTCTTTGATCATCCTTGAGATGGTTCTACACCTTCATTTGAGTCCAGCTGTGTTTGATTATAATGATTGGACTTGATTAGGAAAGCCACAAACCTGTCTATATAAGACCTTACAGCTCACAGTGCATATCAGAGCAAATGAGAATCATGAGGTCAAAGGATCTGCCTGAAGAGCTCAGAGACAGAATAGTGGCAAGGCACAGATCTGGCCAAGGTTACAAAAAAAAATTATGCTGCACTTAAGGTTCTTAAGAGCACAGGTGGCCTCCATAATCCTTAAATGGAGACGTTTGGGACGACCAGAACCCATCCTAGAGCTGGCCTTCCGGCCAAACTGAACTATCGGGGGAGAAAAGCCTTAGTGAGAGAGGTAAAGAAGAACCCAAAAAAATCACTGTGGCTGAGCTCCAGAGATGAAGTCGGGAGATGGGAGAAAGTCAACCATCACTGCAGCCCTCACCAGTCGGGGCTTTATGGCAGAGTGGCACGACGGAAGCCTCTCCTCAGGCAAGACACATGAAAGCCTGCATGGAGTTTGCTAAAAAACGCCTGAAGGACTCCAAGATGGTGAGAAATAGATTCTCTGGTCTGATGAGACCAAGAAAGAACATTTTGGCCTTAATTCTAAGCAGTATGTGAGGAGAAAACCAGGCACTGCTCATCACACTGTCCAATACAGTCCCAACAGTGAAAGCATGGTGGTGGCAGCATCATGCTGTGGGGTGTTTTCCAGCTGCAGGGACAGGACTACTGGTTGCAATCGAGGGAAAGATGAATGTGGCCAAGTACAGGGATATCCTGGACGAAAACCTTCTCCAGAGTGCTCAGGACCTCAGACTGGGCCGAAGGTTTACCTTCCAAAAAGACAATAACCCTAAGCACACAGCTAAAATAACGAAGGAGTGGCTTCACAAAAACTCTGTGACTTTTCTTGAATGGCCCAGCCAGAGCCCTAACTTAAACCCAATTGAGCATCTCTGGAAAGACTTAAAAATGGCTGTCCACCAACGTTTACATCCAACCTGACAGAACTGGAGAGGATCTGCAAGGAGGAATGGCAGAGGATCCCCAAATCCAGGTGTGAAAAACTTGTTGCATCTTTCCCAAAAAGACTCATGGCTGTATTAGATCAGAAGGGTGCTTCTACTAAATACTGAGGCAAAGGGTCTGAATACTTAGGACCATGTGATATTTCAGTTTTTCTTTTTTAATAAAATCTGCAAAAATGTCAACAATTCTAAGTTTTTCTGTCAATATGGGGTGCTGTATGTACATTAATGAGGAAAAAAAAATTAACGTAAATGATTTTAGCAAATGGCTGCAAAATAACAAAGAGTGAAAAATTTAAGGGGTCTGAATATTTCCGTACCACGGTAAGATATATATATATTATATATATATATATCTATAGATATATATCAATTTTGAATATACAAGATCATGTTTATTAAAACAGACCAATATAGGATTCTTGCCCAGTTTAATGTGTGTACATAAAATAATTAATATGATGCTATATTTGAGTAAACTGAAATGTTTAAGGACAAATTGCTCATGAAACTAGAAGCAATTAATCAAAGAACCAAAAATATTCATAATATATAATGCCGGGTTTATGGAAAACTCGATTAGGAGGCAAGCTAGAGAGGGAATAACACAGTATATTTTAAATTAATTAAATTAAAACTAATTAAGTACCTCAAACTAATTCAGTAATTAAAATACCCATGTAAGTTATTTCATACATTTACAATACAGAATTGCAAATAAGTAAATAAATGCATAAAAATAACCTAGCTTTGTTTTGATTGGGTATTTTTAATGTGTTGTGGTGTTCAATGTGGTTGCATACAGGCTAAAGTCAAAAGTGCAAAATCTCTGTGATATTCAAGTACCAACATTGTTTGACTTCAAACAGGTTTTCAGAACACTTCCCCATCCGCCATTGGTCAGCCTCCAAACTCACACCATTGGTTGAGCCAGTGTCACTATGTTGGGCTGAGCTGCTTTAACAAATAGAGCGATGTATACTGCCATAGAGACAAATCAGTCTGCAAATGCTTTACTCACTTGACTGCATAAAAGTATTTTAACATTCAAAACTGACACACTTTGACTTTAAAATAACTTATTGCAAACCAAGGCAATTTGATTTCTCTCCAAGCACCATAACAAGGACTAACACTACCCAGAGCACCTCAGCTGCAACAGCTGTTACAGAAGCTGTCCAGATACTGACACAGATCAATGGAGAGAACATGAACACAAGAGCCATGGAGCCAGAGACTTCCCGCTGATTTGATTACAGACTTTCCATCACGCAAAGAGCCACCGTTCTGAAGCAACATCAGTGCATCTACACTTGAATGATGGTCATGCGATATTATCGGCCAGACACGCTGCAAACCAGTGCAGACAATGGAATCATTATGGCTGCAGGAGTCTTTTACTGAGAGCCTTAAACTTCTGTATTACCATAAACAAGTCTTTAGGGAGGTGTTGAGAATGTACACTGAAAAAAAAAGTGCTCATAAAAAGAGGGTGAGGCTTGTATGGTCTTAGTCTTACAGTTTGACAACACAATCAAATGAAAAATTCATGATGTCCATGGTTGCTCTGCTGTGCATCAGATCGATAGCACAGTAATAGCTGGCATATCTGAGACTTGCTTGGCAAGGTTCCCTCTTTTTGATAAACTGTGCCATGTTAATGGGCATACTGAGTTACTGTCCTCTTTCTGCTTGAAGATGATTTCTATCTAGCATACAGATATACAGTAGTCTACAGATTTGTGCACATATCACATATGTGATACAGGAGATTCTTGTCCCAGTTGTCTGATCCTGTTACTTCTTCCAGCTAAACATGCTTCGCTTCTGCTCTGTGTGGTCTGGTGGGACTCCAAATTTAGTCCAAGTATTTGATAGAAGCAGTAAAAGTCTGGTAATTCATGGGGCAGGAAGGTTATAAACGATGCTATCTGCCAAGTGATAAAATGCACTGTAAGAATACATTTTGAAATGATAAATAGAAGTAAATTATGCTAAAAACAATGTCAATTATTTATTGTTGCTTTTTGTTCATTCCTGAAATGCAAGTAATACATCTCAATGCAATTTTTTATTCTAACATACTATTTTTTTTTAGGTCAAACCAACAATGACAGATAAGCTGGTAAGCAGGTCAGTTGAATTATTTGTGGTTTTGTAGTCCTGTTACCCCCTTCCCAACATGCACTGGAGCATAAATAATTATGGTTGTATTGTTTGACAGTTTGGCAGTTAATTTACACTGTTGTCACTGGTAATTTAATATTTTGTAGTCAGGTTTTATAACTTATAATATTGTAATGTTGGGATATGTTTATTGCTTTACTTAAAATGATAAGTTAGTTGATTTTTGTGTTTCATGTAGCAAGTGTGGAATTGAAGATATTTTGAAGAATGTTGATAAACAAACAGTTGGTAGCCATTCACTTGGGGGAAAAAATGCTATGGAAGTCAATGCCAGCAACTGATTGGTTAACAGCATTCTTCAAAATATCTTTGATTGACAGTTTTGGAAAAACAAGGGTAAGTAAATTATATTTTATTTGATTTTTTTGTTGAACTATCCCTTTAAGATCTGTTAAGTTCTACAACATAAAGGGAAATTGTCATAATTTATAAGAGAAATGACTGAATACATAATAACAGTTCTTCATTGTTCTTACATCTGTAAGACATGAGAGGGGGTTGAGTGGAACAACTGCATCATTTGTGCCTCTACACATTGATCTGATCAACCACTTTTAACAGATCGCAAGAGAATTCATCACTCAATTTCTTGGATGCCATCCTGCTGGCCTCACACACATAAGAGAGAGACTGATTACAATGAAAATGTAAAAAAACAAGATGCACAGTGTCCTGCTGAATAATGCATAGCTATACAGTAGTGTGCCTGTGATAGTAAATAAATGAGAGTAAAATATTTTAACATTTCAGAATGACATCACCTAATGACTTCACAGCCATAAAGAATTATTGAATTTATTTTGTAATCCATTTAGCAGGCCGGAACTGCATCCCTATGATATTACTCTTGATATTTGTTACTTTCTGGGTGGATACTAGGAATGGACCCCTGACCACCATCTGAAATGGGTGTCAAAAATTGCCTTTGTGCTGGCAAATGTTTGCCGGATGTTCCCAAATTAAGCAGGGCACATATCAATCAATAAATCAATGAAGTAGAGCTCTCAGTGTCTGTTCGGAGAATTCCCATTTCCTTCCTAACAAGGTTGTCCTTGTAAATAGATGTCCGTTATTATTGACTAATTACATTTAGCTCATTGATTCATTGATGGTCAGTCAAAGTTCACGGTAAAAGCTAATACATTTTAAAATATTTTAATGTTGTGGGTTTGTGGCTTGTTTAAGGGATGGACACATTTTTGCACTTTTTAATAAAAAAAATTTTTAATAAAAAAAATTTTTTTGCAATTAAAACAGCCTATAATAATATAACAGCTATAATTGATATGATAGTCTAATACTGCTATAGATTATACATCCTACACTCATTTAAAATTCTCAATGTCATTTCTTCAGGACAGCGTATTCATCGTTAGATATGATAACTGTCATTGACAAAAGTACCCCTTCCGTCCAGTGAAGGGCAAGTATTCCTCTGAGGAATTGATACTTGAGAGCTTTTAAATAGGAGGGATGCGCTTCCTCCCTTCAGTTCATGCCGAGCTCTCACTGCACGAACTTCAGGCATGGAAAAATTCATCACTCCTCTGTGAGGACAGCAGATTTTCCTACAGCATTTCATTCTGAAGGTAAGATACATTTGGATTTCTTTCATATAAAAGATACTTAAAAGGTTAAAGTTTTTTGTCTGTTACTTGTATATAGTTTTGTGCATACTAGTTATATTTTTTATTTGAAGTATCATATAAATAATGTGTTCCTTTCAGATAAAACATGAATAGAATCCTGTTTATTTCCTTAAAAAAATCACCATAAAAATTGTATTTGGTACTGTAGTCAGTTATGAATAGTCTGTGCATAAATATATGCTGAATTCATTAATTTTGTATGCCTTGTACTAGCAGCATTAATACTATTAGTATTCTTCATATTTTTCTTTGCCAATCTTAATTTATTTTTAAATTCTGTGCAGCACTTTTCCAAAAAGGGCCTGTAGCAATGTCAGAGAGGAAGCCCAAAAACTCAGACACACGTCCCAAGAACTTGCGGAGCTGGAGCGCTGATAGTTACATCCGCAGTATTAAAAAACGCTCCCGTGGGTCACGCCATGAGACAGCGCCCAGAGGGGAAGAGGGGGAAGGAATGGACGACCAGACTGTACGCTCTGCTTCTTGTCCCCGGAGACGTCGAGAGCGAAAGTGCAGCTGCACAATCCCTGGAGAACCGGATTTGGACTCTCCTTGCAGGAAAGCCCTGTCCCGCCGGTCTCTGAGGCAGAAGTTTCAGGACGCCGTCGGCCAGTGTCTCCCTCTTCGCAATCACCACCACCATCACCACCAGTCCGGTTCCTCACATCCGTTCTCCGTCCTTCTTTGGTCCAAACGGAAGATTCATGTGTCCGAGCTCATGGAGGACAAGTGTCCATTCTCTCCGAAATCTGAACTGGCTCAGTGTTGGCATCTGATCAAGAAACATGGCACTCATACCAAACCTTCTTTAAGCATCGAAACCGAACCCAAATGTCCCTTGTTATCCTCCTCTCCTCCAACGCTCATTTCATGGGAGGAGATCCGCTCTACTGGGGCTTCTAGTCTGGATGACTGGGATCCTTCTTTTGCACATGGAGACGCCCAGTGCTGCGCCCACACTGACTACATCCTGGTTCCTGATCTGCTTCAAATCAACAACAGCCCTTGTTATTGGGGTGTCCTGGATCGTTTCGAAGCTGAGCAACTATTGGAAGGGCAACCAGAGGGGACCTTTCTGCTCCGAGACTCTGCCCAGGACGAATACCTCTTCTCGGTTAGCTTCAGACGCTATAGCCGCTCCCTCCATGCCCGAATAGAGCAAAACGGGAAGCGCTTTAGCTTTGATGGCCGTGACCCTTGTATGTACAGAGATTCCAGTGTCACGGGCCTGTTGAAGCACTACAGTGACCCGGCCACATGCCTATTTTTTGAACCTCTTCTCTCTCGCCCACTAGCTAGGAGCTTTCCTTTCTCTCTGCAGCACATGTGCAGAGCGGTCATCTGTAGCTGTACAACGTATCAGGGTATTGACACCTTGCCTTTACCCTACAGTTTGAGACACTTCCTTAGGCAATACCACTATAGGTGCAATGGAGCTTGTGCTGTTTGAAAACAGAAATGAGACAAAACTACTTGTTGCTTGATTTGACAGATTGAAAGGCACAACAAATGTATTCAACACAACATGGTGGACGTAGTTATGATACAGCACAAAAACAGTTTATGTTTCTAACATAATCTTGTGAAAACCAAAGATATGCAGGACATCGGTTCACATTTCTATACCTACTATTAAGTGTTCTTTTGCAAGTTTTCTACTATATGAATTTGATTGGACTTTTTCTTGTTTTGTATTTCTCATCTGTTAATATACTTTATTTACTTCTGTATGCAATATAAAATTCGGTGCCCTAGATGATTATGATGAAACAGGAAATTAAATGGACCCTTTTCACATTTCCGGTGTTCTCGCTTATGTTTGGGACGTTGTGGTCATCACTCCAGAAACGGCTAAAGCACAAAAGTTCGCTTAAGAATTTCATATGGAGAAATGCCAGTCAGAGATTGGGATGACTGCTGTAAAATTTGCCTCCACCCCATTGTATTTCTCACAGCAGTGTTTTTGTTTTGTAATTTACTGCCGTGAATAGGCTATAACCCAAGTAGCTTAGAATAAATGTAATTTTTTTAATGAAAATATGAAAAACTACTACTAGATTTGCGTTACTACCTGTGCAAACAGTGTGTTCCTAGTTGTGTATTGATGCAAATCACATGTTGTGAAACACGGAGCCACGAGTGTTTTTATTGTATTTTATTTATTGTTATTTTTTTTTTTTTATTGCGAAAACAACAAGGACTTACAGTACTACAAAACAAACAGTAAAAAACAGTACGTAAAAAACATACAAAATACCAATCAATAATAAACTACTCGATGATTAATAGATAAAACATCACAGAAAAAAAAACTATATAATATGAAAATTCTTAAGAAAAGGACAGAAGAAAAAAAAAGGCACACAAATAGAAATACAAGTATATTAGGGAAAAATCTTAAACATGGCACAAATTCTAGATGTTTTTACAGCTTTCTTGTTAACAGACGTTGAAATTGTATTTAAATACAACTTCAGTTCTTGTCTGAAGATGTTAAAGTGGGGTTTACATTTAGTATATTTACATTTAAAACTTGCATTAAATAGATTCTTATCTTTAGCATAAAACCCCAAAATAATGTGTTTATAACACAAAGAGAAATCATACAAAATATTTTGGACAATCATAGCATTAACATTATTCCAGAAAGGGACGCTCCCAAAACAAATGAGCTACAGTTTCAGAAGAAAATTCACAGAATGAACAAAATGCATCAATGTCACTTTCAAATTTCTGCATAAACTGCTTGAAAACAAACTTTATTTGTTAAGAAAAATTTCAGAGGGAGTGACCAAACATATGCGCACTTAATATCATCAAAAAGGTTGTTCCAATAAGAAATGGAGGAAGAATTAGAAGTAACGAGGTTCAAAAATAAAGACCTGATTTTGTGATTGAATTTTTGAACAGAGAAACAAATAGAACCAACCACAGTGGATTCAGGACTTGGGGGGCAAACTGAAATCAATGAGCCACTGTTGTTATTTCTAAAAAGCATACAAATTTCCCGAGAGATGGCCTTTAAAACTGTATTCATTTATTTTCTAGATACAGGAAAGTGATATCTTAAAATAAAATCTGAATAATTAAACAAATTGTCCTCATTGTCAAGCAATTGGTTCACTAACATCACTGCATTACTAGGAGCCAGGAGTGTTGTTTCATCTAGTGACAGTTTTTCCTCTTGTAGTACTTACCAGATTCCACTAGATAGCAGACTTGAAAAACTGACTCGACGCTTTCTAACTACTAGATTATCTATCTGTCTTGTATTTTAGAGCTAAACAGTGCCTAAACCATTTCTGTTTGAGTTGCCAAACCCTGTCAGTATATTATTATTTGATAGATATGTCCAGTACTGAAGCAATTCAACCACATATTGTAGCTAGGCTACACATTTTCAATAAAAACAAGCAATAGAATCAACAAGTAAATTGAGGCTGATTTGTTTCGCTGTGCTGTGGTTTATACCAAAGATTATATTTTATAACAAGCTAATTGGGTGACAATATGTGCTGCTATTTACGAATCTTTTGAATTTGTATGTTTTACGTGATTTAAAGGCAGTCTGGGTGCATTGGTGTACAAGGGGGAAACAATAAATCGAATGCCACATATTGAAAAGCTTCATTTTCTCACTTTTAACAAAATGTGGAATGATTCTTTCTTACAACTTTGGTTTAGTTAAAGATGTTATTATGATTTAGCTAAAGGTCTTTGTCTTTAGTACATTTACTGTATGTGTTCACCTTGGAAAACATGATTCTCTGTTGACTGAGACAGGGGCCATAACCTTTGATCTTCCAAACCCACTGATGTTAAATATGAATGTTTCTGAGATGATCAAATCTTCTTTATGAATTTAAAGCGAAGCATCTTTATCTTGAGCTCATGCATTTATAACTCACATTATATGAAATATTCTAAGAATTTCTATAGACAAAACAGCAAGTTTTACAATCATAATTACAACATTTACATTATTGATATCTGTTGCTGTTGTTTTATTTTTTCCCCCCAACTCCGACAAAAATCTTTCTACATTTTTAGATTTTCATTAAAGCATAATTTAGTTTATTTCTTGCTAAATCGCTTGAGGGGACAATCGGCTGTCACAATTTAAGGGATTTCATATTTTACTATCCTTTTGGGGACATCTGGTTTGTACAATGTAGTCAAATCTGGACACACATGCACAAACAAAAAGACAGAAGCTAAATGATGCAGAGATGACATGTCCCAATGTGGCCATTAATCTTATTATATTTGGTATTACATTTCAATCTACAAGCAGATACCAGAGCTGCTTCCTGAACTGCGTATCAAATTATTCAACAAACAGACAATGAGGATAATGTCTATTCTCATGTAGAGGACTGAACGTACAACCCCGGGCTGTATTACATTATTGATGCTTATGTCTCATATCAGACAGTTTTGCTGCGGGCAGTTCCAACTACTGTTGTTATTTGTTAATAACAATAACATATTTTTTTTACATGCACTTCGAACATTTTAAAATAATAGTAACTATTAAAATGACAGACTGACTCATTTATAACAATACATAATTATTTTATTTTTACTTTTAATGTCGAATAAATGTATCTGTAACGTCAAGATACGTCAAACGTAGGGTGGGACTAATACTCTGACTCAGCCAATGACTTTTGAGAAAAGTTAACGGTCCATCCCACTTTTAAACGTCACTGCTGTCAGCGCGGGAGATGTGAGTGAGTGTGGCGCTGAATACTGAGAATTACCGCCAAGCTAAAGCTATGTAAGTACGGCATGATTAAAATATGTATGCAAAATATAACGATGCGTTGTTATTCGATTATATTTGATTGCTGTGACACATGCAGTCATTTGAAGACTTGCGTTTTTATTCCGCAGTTGTTGATCATTTTGCTTGTAAAGTAGCTAACGGAGAGGCACGTTTTGTGCTTAAAACATCATGTGATTTGTCTAAACTTGAGATAAAATTAGCTTATTTTTAGTGAAGGCTGTCTATGTTTGCACATAATTTTTTAAAATTTTGTTGAACAGTGTTTGTACATCTGATCATGTACGTTCTTTTCCTTGATAGATTATTTTGGGAATTGTTGTTGTGTGTGTGTGTGTGTGTGTTGTGTTGTGTGGTGTGTGTTATAGATATATATATATATATATATATATAAGGTATGTAATATGTATGTAATTGTATATACAATACACGTGTGTGGGTGTGGTGTGTGTGGTGTGTGTGTGTATTATATATATTTATATATGTGTTGTGTGTATAGGTACTGATTTAACATATACGTGTGTGTGTGTTTGTGTATGTGTATATATATATAATATATATATATATATATATATATATATGTGTGTGTGTGTATTTACAGTGTGTTTGTGTGTGTGTTATACAGTGTTGTGTGTGTATATACAGTGATGTGTGTGTATATACAGTGTATGTGTGGTGTGTGTGTGTGTGTGTGAGTGTGGTGTGTGGTGTGTGTGTGTGTGTATATACAGTGTTGGGTGTGTGTGTGGTGGTATGTATATATACAGTGTGTGTATGTTTATACAGGGGTGTGTATGTATATCAGTGGGGCAAAAAAGTATTGTAGTCAGGCCACCCATTGTGAAAGTTCTCCCCCTTAAAAAGATGAGGGGTGAGAGGCCTGGAAGTTTAATCATAGTATACCTCAAAATGAGAAAAAAAAACCAGAAAATCACATTGTAGGATTTTTAAAAGAATTAATTGGTAAATTCCTCGGTAAAATAAGTATTTACAAGCTACACACAAGCTAGATTTCTGGCTCTCACAGACCTGAAACTTCTTCTTTAAGAGGCTCCTCTGTCCTCCACGGTTACCTGTATTAATGGCATCTGTTATCAGTATAAAAGACACCTGTCAACAACCTCAAACAGTCACACTCCAAAACTCCACCATGGCCAAGACCAAAGAACTGTCAAAGAACACCAGAAACAAAATTGTAGACATGCACCAGGCTGGGAAGACTGAATCTACAATAGGTAAGCAGCTTGGTGTGAAGAAAATCAACTGTGGGAGCAATTATTAGAAAATGGACGACATACAAGACCACTGATAATCTCCCCTCGATCTGGGGCTCTACGCAAGATCTCACCCCGGGGGGTCAAAATGATCAAAAGAACTGTAAGCAAAAATCCCAGAACAACACGGGGGGACCTAGTGAATGACCTACAGAGAGCTAGGAGCAAAGTAACAAAGGCTACCATCAGTAAAACACTGCGCCGCCAGGTACTCAAATCCTGCAGTGACAGACGTGTCCCCCTGCTTAAGCCAGAACATGTCCAGGCCCGTCTGAAGTTTGCTAGAGAGCATTTGGATGATCCAGAAGAGAAGTGGGAGAATGTCATATGGTCAGATTAAACCAAAATATAACATTTTGGTAAAAACTCAACTTGTCGTGTTTTGGAGGAGAAAGAATGGCTTAGTTGCATCCAAAGAACACCATACCTACTGTGAAGCATTGGGGTGGAAACATCATGCTTTGGGGTTGTTTTTCTGCAAAGGGACCAGGATGACTGATCAGTGTAAACGAAAGAATGAATGGGGCCATGTATAGTGAGATTTTGAGTGAAAACCTCCTTCCATCAGCAAGGGCAATGAAGATGAAACGTGGCTGGGTCTTTCAGCATGACCATGATCCCAAACACACCGCCCGGGCAAAAGAAGGAGTGGCTTCGTAAGAAGCATTTCATGGTCCTGGAGTGGCCTAGCCAGTCTCAGATCTCAACCCCATAGAAAATCTTGGAGGGAGTTGAAAAATCCGTGTTTGCCCAGCGACAGCCCCAAAACATTAATGCTCTAGAGGAGATCTGCATGGAGGAATGGGCAAAATACCAGCAACAGTGTGTGAAAAACCTTGTGAAGACTTACAGAAAACGTTTGACCTCTGTCATTGCAACAAAGGTATATAACAAAGTATGAGATGAAATTTGGTTATTGACCAAAAACTTATTTTCCACCATAATTTGCCAATAAATTCTTTAAAAATAACAATGTGATTTTCTGGATTTTTTTGTCTCATTTTGTCTCTCATAGTTGTTGTTTTTTTTTGAGGTATACCGATGATGAAAATTACAGGCCTCTCTCATTTTTTTAAGTGGGAGAACTTGCACAATTGGTGGCTGACTAAATACTTTTTTTCCCCACTGTATACAGTGTGTGTGTGTGTGTGTGTGTGTGTGTGTATATATATATACTGTGTGTGTGTGTGTTTATATATATGTGTGTGTGTGTGTGTATATGTGTGTGTGTGTGTGTGTGTATTATCCCGGGGGGGACTAAACGAATAAACCCGACTCATGGCTACTCGTGTTCATAAATGAGGTCCACATGGGGAAACAAACTTATAAATGAGTTTTTTTTTTTTTTGAGAATGTTAAAAAGCAGAAGTTTCTGTGATGGGGTAGATTAGGTGTAGAGCGATAGAATATATGGTTTGTAACGTTACTGTATAAAAACCATTACGCCCATGGAGAGTCCCCACAAGGATTGTAAACCAGACGTGTGTAATTTTTTGTATTTTTATTTTTTTTAGTCTTAAGTACAGATATATGGAAGGTATTTCTGCCAATTTAAATAAATCAATTCAATTATGAAAATGAAAACCAGGTAAACAATTTAATAATAGAAAACTGTACGCACTCTGTCACTTAAACAATAAACCCCGCCCACTGGTTAACATATAATTTGCATACAGGTTGACTTTGAAAATGAAAACAAAAATTAAATCTGTGAAATAAACGAGACAATAAAACGAAAAATAAACTTTACATTTTAATTTGAATTGTGTCACTATTATTATGTGAGCATTAATAAAAAAGCTTTGTAAAAACTATATTTGCATATTCTTTTTCATGTTTGCCTTTTCATTTTAATATTGGCAGTTTCGCCTCGAAATTGGATAAAAATGTATATTATGTAAGATTATACAAGTAAATTAAGATGCAATTATCCATATTGTATATTACTACAATTTATAGTATAACTGATCATTTTAACTATGTTGTAACATTAATTATTGAAATTGTTAATGAATGTTGTTAGCAAGTTACATTGGACTATAATACTTGATACAGAGTATAGCAGGAGAAATAAATTTTAATGTAATCAAGTTGGAATGCACATATTGCTGTATATTAAATAGTTAATTCCAAATATGAAATAATATTTGTACAATATAATAATTTTTCTAATTGTATAAATATTTATTTTTACTCATTTTACCAGCAGACACGTTCTGTCCTGTGTATAATATTAGTATTTACATTTCACCTATTTTACCAGCAGCCACTTTCACTTGTCACTTGTTTTGTATCTGATTGTCCCCCCTAGAGCATCATGCCATGTGAAAGGAAGCCCATGCGTTACGGTCACTCAGAAGGCCACACTGATGTCTGCTTTGACGATGAGGGAAAGTAAGTGACAAATGAGAAATGATAAGATGCCTGTAGTTGATGATGACCATGCTGTGTGTGGTTTCAAACACCTTATGATGTTTCCTAGGTGTATTGTGACCTGTGGGAGTGACGGTGATGTCCGCATTTGGGAAAGTCTAGATGATGACGATCCCAAGTCCATAAATGTTGGGGAGAAGTCTATCTGTAGCTTGAAGGTAAGTTAATTTGTTTTTTAGGTTTTTTTTTTTTTTTTTGTAAATTATAGTAATATAATTACATGAATAATGCTACAGTGAGTTTTTCCTGTTAAACACCTGAAAATGGTAAATTAAATCCGAATCCTGTTAATTTAACTGTTATTTAAATGTCAGTGTTTTTTTATCCCTCCAGAACGGAAAGTTAGTTACAGCAGTTTCCAACAACACAGTTCAGATTCACACTTTCCCAGAGGGAGATCCAGATGGCATTCTCACTCGATTCACCACCAACGCAAACCACATCACCTTCAACAGCAGCGGCTCAAGAGTGGCTGCAGGCTCCAGGTATGACTTACTTTCAGTCCTTATCCTGCTACATTTGTATTATAAGGCATGTTTAGGTCTCAGGGTGATCATACATCCTCTTATTCCCAGACATATACTGGCCAGGATTTTTAAATTGCCTAAAACGTCAGCTGATATAAGCTTAGCAGTTTAATAGTTAAAATTGATATCAAAAAATCGTATTTAATATTTGTATTATATATTATTGTTTAAATGTATCGTTTAATACTCCCATCTCTGTGCTTTTGACCGGCATCAATACAAAGTCGAAACCACTTCGATCGTTTTATGATTAGTTTTCTGGATATATGGATTGTTTTAAGCTGATACATCACGGTTGAAGGCAGCGAGCATGTCACAGCATTGATTGAGCAGTTTTATCCTGCTGCCGATGCTTGAATATTGATGCAGGCGGCACTGGCAGCTGAGCTCCCAACAGGTTATTAGATTTTTTTTTTTCTTCCTGTAGAGGTCGGAAATTAGTTTTCATTTCTTTTCCCTCTTCAGATCATAAAGATCTGCAGTGCCTATATGAGTCTCTGCTGGGCTGAAAATGGTGGAGAATGAAGGCGCTAATTTTGGCATTCTGTTTTCCAGTGACTTTATAGTGAAGATAGTGGAGGTGGTGGACAGCAGTCAGCAGAAGACCCTACGTGGACATGACGCTCCCGTCCTCAGTGTGGCTCTTGACCCTTCTGATGAGTTCCTTGTGAGTGTCATGGTACCTTTTTATGGTCCGCTGTTATTTGTGAATGTGGCCAAATTAAGAATTGCTCATGAATTAGTTCACAGTGTCATATTTAATGCATACATTGCCATTACCATTTACCATAACCATTTACTGCATACATTACCATTTGGCATCTGTAAGTGTATTTAGTTTTTTTAAGAAATTAATATTTTTGAGTAAGGTTGCATTAGTTTGATCATAAGTGACAGCGAACACATTTGTAATGTTACAAATGATTTTTATTACAAATGAATGCTGTTCTTCTAAACTTTATATTCTTCAAAGAATTCTGAAAAAATGTTGTGGTTTCCACAAAAATATTAAGCAGCAAAACCGTTCAAAAACTTTCATTGATAATCAGAAATGTTTCTTGCAAAGCAAATCTGCATTTTTGACAGATCATGTGACACTGAAGACTGGATTAATGGCTGCTAAAAATTCAGCTTTGCGATTACAGAAATAAGTTATGTTTTAAAATATATTCAAATAGAAAACCGTTATTGTCAGTTGTAACAATATTTCACAATGTTACTGTTTTTAACTGTATTTTTGATCAAAGAAATGCAGCCTTGGTGAGCATAAGAGACTTATTTCAAAAACATAAAAAAAATCTTATTGAACCCAAACTTTAGAACAGTAGTGGATATATGTTGTTTGTTGATGTTTAACATGTTCTTATGAGTATTTATCTATTAAATATTAAGTGCTGGGTCATAATTAGTCTTTTTATTATGCTCATGTCACTTCCTGACAGGCTTCCTCCAGCTGTGATGGATCAGTTACTGTGTGGTCTATTGAGTCACAGGTATGAGGCCTCGTCAGTTGTTATTACAAAGGAAAAACATGTACAATGGGGTCCAAAAGTCATAGATACCTCTTTATTATGTTTATTAATTATTTTATAGTTATAAATAGTTGTAAGTTATATTTTCAGGATAATAGTTTTTATTTAAATCGGCTGAATTCAGATTTGAGTTTTAATTTCGGAATTTTGAAAAATAATTTTATTTAAAATAAAACCAAATTCAAAAAAGAACACTGCAGTATATCTATTTTAATTGTATCTCAGCCTATCTTTGTTCTAAAATTTTAAATAAAAAAAATGGTTTAAATGTATTTTAGATCTGATGTAAAGCTGGTGAACTCTGTTGCGTGTTTTAGACTCAAGTAGCTCAATGGAAAATTCTCCAGAAGTCGAGTGATGTGAGCAATGCCAAGTCTCTCTGTAGGCTTGCATGGCAGCCGCGTTCTGGAAAGGTATTGACAATTTCTCACACACACACACACACACACACACACACACACATATATATATATAATATATATATGGCCTCCTTTGACTTCAAAATTCAATTTACATTTTCAAGTTTTCTCTTTGGTTGCTTCCTATATAACGGCTTTATGAGCACATCAATCAGTCTCTGTCATCTATACAACTCCCATCACCAGTATCTTACAACAGTCGTGATATTTAAGATTAAGTTTTTTATTTGTTGTGTGTATATATACGTGTAGCTGCTTGCCATACCGGTGGACTTGACCATTCAACTGTATGACAGAAACACATGGACACATGTCAGCACGCTCTCCGATGACCTCATCTCACAGGTCAGTAGAAAGCAACTCAGCGATTTACAGTGGAACAGTTAAGAGCAATATGATTAGAAAAAGGTCATTTATAGATTGTGGAAATCTTTATTAACATTACAATTGTGTGTTAACCTTTCACTTACTGTATCAAATGAGATAATGTATTGTTTGGTAAAACTTGTGCGTTATATTGCAGTGCGTAATGTTATGTGCAACCTTTCTCTTCCCAGGTTGTTAATGTTGTGGTCTGGTCGCCGTGTGGGAAGTTTCTGGCTGCAGGAACAATTGGCGGAAACCTGTTGATTTGGGATGTAGAGGCCAAACTGTGTATTGAGAGGTTATAGTCACATTTATGTTAATATTATTGAAGATTTTGGTATTTTTTTATGATTTTGGACAGAATGTGAATATTGTATTGTCATTGTTGCATTATACATCTAATATAACAGCATTCAATATTGTGTATTTAAGGATGTTTCTAGGAAGATGGTCATGCTACAAGTCATTTCAGACTGTATAGTCTGTGCAGTGATGATGTTGTTGATTTTGTACCATTACAGACAGAAACACGAGAAAGGGTTCACTGTGTGTGGGATGGCGTGGCATCCCTCAGGGGGCCGGATCGCTTACACTGACACCGAGGGCTGCCTCGGGCTCCTGGAAGGCGTATCGTCACTGTCGTCCTCCTCCACTGTCCAAAGCACCAAGGTCAGTCATACCTTCAGGCTCTCACCATTTTCATTAAAAAGATGACCTGTTGAATTCATTTTGGGAGTGATGACTGATTGAATGTATTTTTAGTCCAGTGCCTGTATATAAGATTAGTATTGACCAAGTTCAGAGGCTGTCATATGTGGATCAACTAACTATGTTGTGTATTTTCAACAGTTTCAATATGAAAAATAACTTTTATATTGATTCAATGGATTTATTGCATTTTGGGGAAAAAATAAACACATTTTATAATAAATCTTTGAAAAGCAAATCTGGATTTGAATTTTTTATGTTATTATAACCTAAAGATGTTATGTGAAAGTTTGAAACAGAAAATAGTGGTTTTCATCTAGCCACTTTCTTGGTAAAGAAAACACATTTATACTCAAATTAATCAAAATGGATTTATAGCGTTTTGGAACCAAACTCTTCAGTCTTTTCCAACTGAAATATTCATCACAAAGAATTGTCATTACCACAGACAGAATCTGTACCAATTCATGGGACCATAAGCATCATTGGACTGAGTGTAGTTTGGGTCCTCCCATGCATCCTGTAATTTGTATACACTCTAAAATAAAGGTGCTTCACGATGCCATAGAAGAACCTTTTTGTCTAAATGGTTTCATAAAGAAACTTTAACATCTGAAGAAACTTTACATTTCACAAAAGGAGAAAGAAGGTTCTTCAGATTATAAAAAGTTGAGAAAGATGATTTTTTAAAGAACCTTTGACTAAACAATTCTTTGTGGAACCAAAAATGGTTCTATGAAGAAACTTTTAAGCACCTTTATTGTAGAGTGTATGGCTACTAATTTTTAATAGTAATTTTATAGGAGGAATGAATCATGTATGAAACGGTTAAGTTCAAACTATTAATAGCAATAGCGCAGAATATAGCAAAAATGCTCATCTTTAAAGTGATTTCTAGATGACAGCAGATGAGGCTTAGGACACTTAGGGCTGTGCGATTAATCGAAATCGCAATTTGAGACGTTGCGATGTGAACGCGATATTACTCTGTTCCAGAGCATATGCATGACTGCCAGCCTTGAGTTTCAGTCTTACTTGCCCTGGGCAAGAGTGAGGACACATCCGTTCTCCCCAATCAGCACTGCTCTAGCCAACTGCGTAAACACCAACCATTAAAAAAAAAAAAAGGAAAGGGACGGGAGAGAGAAAGAGTGGGATTATGGCGTCTACTTGGTCAGATCGATAGTTAGGCAAATTAAAACTAAAAGAAAACCGTATGCAACTTAAATACTTACAACAAATAAAAGAAAATTCCATCATGAACAACAATATCACATTAATCCACAGAAATTCCAAAATGACATTTCCCTTATATTCAACTTCCAAAAGTGCATTCATCTTTGCCATGTTACATTCATTTAGTTGACTAGTGCTATACGCTGTATTAACAAAAACATTAATGGCATAAATAAAAACACTTACACTGACAAGCTACGCAATATCGCGTTCATAACTGAATGCGACTCATCTGCGATTATGAATGCGATATAGCAGTGATCTACGGCTCTTTGTATTAAATGCCGCTCCATTTGAAAGCAGGTGGTGGAGATTTACTACTAATCACAGGAGCTGCTTTACTGACGAGATGCGCATGACATGGATGTTTGTTGATCACAAAGTACAAAATAGATGAGGAAAACTAGGAAACCGGGTGTATTCAAAGCGCCGCCAGCTGTCACAGCTGTCTAGAGTGCGCTGTGATTGGTTGGGCGGATATATCGCATTCTGCAGGAAAGAGAGACTGGCGTTTGTCGCGGTTTTGGAAAAAAAAGGGAGAAAACATGACAGAATAACACAACGGATATCGCATTTTGCGTAAAATTAAAAAACATGAGGGAAAAAAAGTAGATTGTTTGACGGAAACTCAATTTTTTAACAAGTGGCGTTATGGCGCTTTGGGTAACCAAACTCTACCACATTTAGTTCCCACTTTAAGGGTCCCAGGTCATCTACAAGATGGATTAAAATACTGATAAAGTCAAGAAAAGATGAGACATAAACACATGACAGTATGATTGAAATGTTAAATAATAACATAAATAATAATAATAAAATAAATAACACATTTATTCTGTGGCCACTAAAAAAATATTTGGAGCTAGTTTTTTTTATAGGAGCACAATGGCTCCTTACTCGATTTTTTTTTTGCGGGGCCCGGTATTATTACTAAATGAAAAATACACAATTACTAATAAATAAGAGAAAAATTACTATGTAATAATGCAGTAAAAAAAAACCAATGGCGTTAAAATAATAATAATATAAATTTGGCAATTTTATTTATCTTTGCAATTTGATAAGTCACAACGCAAATTCTGTTTTGTTTGAAATAATTGTGCAGCCTTTATTATGGTTATTATTATTGTTTATTATTTATAACAAAAACTTATAGTGGTGGTGTTAACCTTTTCTTTTCAATTTAGTTGTAATACTTGCCCCCATTGGGGTTGGGTTGTTTTTTTTGTGATGGTGATGTTAGGCGGAGTGCAGCTAAAGAAAAAAATGACTACGATGACCTGTTTGATGAGGATGATGACCGGATGCTGGATGAGGGCATGAGTGACTCGCGGTCTCCGGTGAAGAAACCCATCATGGAGGATGATGACGACGACGATGACCTCATGCCTGCCACGGGCAGACCTCGGAACAGAGGGTCCTTCCTGGACGACGATGACAATTCTCAAGGTATGAGGCGTCTCAGTAAAGCAAGTAGTGTAGGCAGTTAACTTCAAATCAAGGACAGTATTAGTAGTGAAAGAGTCATTAAAGCACTTTAATTAAAGGTCAGATGTTTTGGTCTCAAGATCCTGGTTCTGTAAAACTGGATGGTGTTCCAGAGGAGGATGGCAGCAGTGCTATTCTTCCTGCTGTGGGTCCTGCAGTGTCCCGTCCCGTATATGAGGGTCCCATGCCCACACAACCCCAAAGGGCTTTCCAACCGGGATCCACCCCAGTGCACCTCATGCATCGTTTTATGGTGAGGAGAAGCTGTTGCTGTTGTTGATTCAATAAACAGTAACAGTAAATATTTGGAAATCTGGATGTGATTTTTTTTAAATATAAGAAGGTCTTGTAAAGTTCCTTATGTTCTTTCTCAGATGTGGAACTCTGTGGGCATCGTGCGTGGCTATAACGATGATCAGGACAACGCCATTGATGTGGAGTTTCACGATACTGCAGTCCATCATGCCATGCATCTCACCAACACCCTGGGCCACACCATGGCCGATCTATCCCAGGAGGCTGTGCTGCTGGCCTGTGAAGGAAATGATGAGCTTGCCAGGTACAAGATTTTAGTTTTAATTATTGACTTAGTTTCTTTCATTTCTTTAGTTTGGACATACTTAGTGAATTTAGAGTTCTTTTGTATTCAACAGGGATGCTTTCATGGTAATCAGATTACCGTCAGCAGCAGCTGATGTGAACCTTGCTCTGTAGATTCCCCTTTGTCCTCAACTGCGTGCTCTTGTTTACAAAGCAAATTTACACTTTGCCTCCATTTTTATCTGCGTAACTACTAATCCAGTAGAAATCCGGTAGTAAATTTTTTGCCTGTGAATGAAATGAATAAATGACAATAGGTGTCATAGAAGTGGTATTTCAGATAATGAGGATATTTGGACACGTGGTAAATTTGAATATTAAGAAACTATGGTACTTTTTTTTTTATATAACTGGGAACTGGTTTTCTGTGGAAATGTAAAAACGATACCAGTGTTACATAATCATACCCTGACACTTGTTGATTTGGATACATGTCATTTTCAAGTAAGTCAATTCCTTAAACTTAATGACAAAAAGATTAGAAAGACATGTAGAAAGAATATGAAAACTGACATGTCAAAAATATAAATTAGAGACCTTTTTAATTGACATCCAGAACAGAATAACAATGGTAATTCAAAAACAGAACATAAATCCAATTTTTTTTATAATTAAAAACAAAACAAAAAAACAAGTAACGGCGTCAAATATTTTTCAAATATTTACTTTACCTTTGTAAATGTCTCTTTTACTATTTCTCTCTCTCTCAACAGTAAGATCCAGTGTTTGCATTTCTCTTGCTGGGACACTCATAAAGACTGGATAGTGGATCTTCCTAAAGGAGAGGATGTTCGTGCATTGTGTTTGGGTCAGGGCTGGACGGCAGTGGCCACCAGTGCTTTGATGGTCAGACTGTTCTCTGTTGGTGGAGTGCAGAAGGAGATCTTCAGCCTGCCTGGAGCTGTGGTCTGCATGGCAGGACATGGAGAGCAGCTCCTCATAGTGTGTCACAGAGGTACTGATGCGCGCCAATCTACTTTCGGTTAGGGGTGCTCCGATTGATCGGCTACCGATCACTATCGGCCGATAATCACGTTGGGATGTTTGATCGGTGGTCTCTAAAAAGGCCGATCTCAAAAAAACGATCTCAAGCTGATGACGCTGCTGTGAGAGGTTTGGCACGACATGCAGCGGCACCGTCTCAGGTGAAATAATTATAATGCTGAAGGTGAGGTACTCACCTTCATATTTCTTCATTAAATAACTTATAAAGTAATTTTGAAAACCTTGTGTGAGACGTAATTTCACAAACGGCGTGAGTGAATCACTGCACGCGCTCTCTCAAAAATACGCAAATGACTTCAAATCACCACACATCGCGTCTGCACTATAAGCGAGCTGCACGCTGTACAGTTGACACAGGAATTGTCACTTGCACAATCGAGGCAGTGTTACATGGTCACTAAAGTTTATAAATTGCATTACTTTTTAATTCTTGCCCGTGTTTAACCATTCAGCGCTCGCGCGCTCTCATGGAGACCGTGTGCTCATGCACACTCGCAGCGCACATACATAATGCCAGGTTCACATTAATCCGTTTGCAGTGCGTATGTGGTGTGTATTTTTTCCGCGCTCATGTTGTCAAGTCAAGTTTATTTGTACAGAGCTTTTCACGATACAAATCATTGCAAAGCAACTTTACAGCAAATTAAGTTTCTACAATATTTAGTGGTAGCTTATCAGTGGTGACTGTCAATTAATGTACATATGGCAGAAATGTACGGAAAAATCTATTTAAGACATAATAAAACAGACGATGAACACTATTAACAGCAATTATTATATGATGCAATCAACTTATAGCAAAATGTGGTAGTTCTGTAAGTTATTTCAGGGTTGGCATAATCTGAGGTCCTCTGAGGGGTTGCATTATCTCTTCTCAGGTGTTCTGGATCCAGACTGAAGCTTGTGTAAATCCTAGTTACGGCAAAAAAAAAAAACAGACAGAAACAAATAGAGGACATAATTAGAGTAGCTGACTGTTCCAAACCAAGCAAATTGATTTGCTCAAAATGAAGTTTTCTTGAGAGAATGGGTATTATTGTTGTACCATGGCGCAGTACGTTTTTCTATAACCTTTTTCAATTTGATGGGGGCAAAAGCTTCTAATGTATTAGAGAAGATAGAGCCCATGTTGCTAGTTATTTCGTCTAGTTCAAAAGGACATATGTGTGGTAGTAACAGATTAATAAAGCGTTCACACTGCACACGGTTGCTGTCCGGCACTGCGTTCAGTAGCGGTGCGTCTGCAGCAGTGCAGATATCGTTTCCACACCGAGTCTATGTTTGCTGCACTGCAAGCGCTGAATTAAAGTAACAGTGAATTGTAAATGTAAAAAATGTATTGTAAATGCATATTATTAAAGTCTACGGTGTTTCACAGTCAACACATATAGCTTTTTGGCTAAGTTTAAAGGAAAAGAGCACTTTTAGATAAAAAAAAAAGGCAATAATAGATGGCACTCGTGGAGGTAGGAAAACAAAGTTCTTTATGAACCGCAGGATTGCTTGTAATAAAGATTTCAATGCAATAGAAAAGGCAGTAGAGCTGACTATTTCTGTCAATGGTAAGTTCGTGATAACGTAAGAAAAGGAGTTTAAATGTTTTGCCACTTGCTTGAGCAACTAGATATATAAATCTAAAGTAAATGCAAAAGTAAAAAGCATTGAATAATGTGTTGCTTATATTTATTGTGTTTAAACATGACTGTGAAAGATTGTATTACTGTGCTGTGTAAAAAAAAAAATTCGCACTGATGAAAAGCATTTTCTGGTGACAATGTTTGGATTTGAAATCAAAATAATGGATAAATGTTGTGTTTGTGGTAAACGGCCACGGATCAGTAGTGGACTCCTGTGTGAAAGCAGTCTATGCTGCTTCCCCTCTCACAAGAGACACCTAAGAGGGGAATTCCCCCCATTTTCAAAAATGTAATTCAGGCCCTGAATAAATGTCTGATTGGAGTATCACTATAAATAGTTATAAATGATAAAAAGAAGGCTTTAAAAAGATCGGTATCGGTAGATACTGCTTTCTGTGATCGGTGATCGGCCTCAAAAATCCTGATCGGAGCACCCCTTCTTCCGGTACAAGCACTGGTTTCAAGGCAGCATCCCCTTGTTTTGAACAACCACAAGCCCTAAATCATGTTCATACATGTGTATCCTTTATTTTGACTTTTTTTTGTGTGTGTGCTCTGTTGCAAAACTAGTGCTAATAATTAGTTTTCAACTCAGTCGTAAATAACTTTATAGTTTTGTTCCTTTTAATATTTAAAATCTACGGGCAAAGTAGCTGTAAAAGGAGAAAACTGGTCACAATTTAACTTATAAAAAAACATATTAACAATAAAAATGGCACATCTTGCGAGCACTTTTAAACAGTGACTCAAATGGAATTTATATATTTTTTCAAATAGTGCTTCTATTCAACTAAATGAGCAATCCAAATGAACTGAATCAAAAGTTTCTTCCCAACACTTGGGCTTTGTGTCTGCAAATTGGTTGAGCTTGATTGTCATGTATGTCATCAGGTACTGGGTTTGATGGAGATCAGGTCCTTGGCATACAGCTGCTCCAGCTCGGACACAAGAGACGGCAGGTCATACACGGAGAACCATTACCTCTCTCACGGAAGTCCTACCTGGCATGGATGGGCTTCACTGCGGAGGGTGAGTCACCTTTACTGTATTCCTTTATGTCGTTTGATAGTTAAGGAAATGAACAAATGAACAAAACAGCCAGGAGATTTTTTTTTTACTTCAATTTCCTGTTTAACTACGGTTAAAAAGTTTGGAGTCAGTAAGTGTTTTTCATTTCAAATAAATGCTGTTCTTTTCATTCAAAGAAACCTAAAAATATGTATTACAATTTCCACAAAAATGTTAAGCAGCACAGCTGTTTCCAGCATTAGTAATGGTAAGAAATGTTTCTTGAACACCAAATCAGCATATTAGAATGATTTTTGAAGGATCATGGGACAATGAAGACTGGAGTAATGATGCTGAAAATTCAGCTTTGCCATCACAGGAGTCATTTATATTTAAATTATATTAAAATAGAAAACAGTTACTTTTAAATTGTTATTATATTTCACAGTATAATTGTTTTTACTTTATCTTTTTTCAGGAACCCCATGCTGTATTGACTCTGAGGGTGTCGTACGTATGCTGAACCGGACCCTGGGGAACATGTGGACTCCTGTCTGTAACACCAGAGACAGCTGCAAAAGCAAATCAGACCATTACTGGGTTGTGGGGTTCATGAGAATCCAAGAAGCTCAGGTGCGTCTTTCTCTTTGCATTCATTTTCCTTGACTGACAAAATTCTAATCATTCTAAATCGAAATTTCCAAGCAGCCAATGAAACTGGGGATCTTCATCCTCTTTCTCAGGTGTATTCCATGTAAAGGTGCACGTTACCCACCCACCCTACCTCGCCCTGCCGTGGCAGTCTTGCCCTTTAACCTGCTTTATTGCCAGACCACCACAGAGAAAGGCCAAATGGAGGTATGAGATAAAATCCTGGAGTCAATCTGAGAAATTCATTTAAACTATAGTATCTTGTTTGAGTACTCAACAAACATTTATTTATTTATTTTAAATTATTGGTCTATATAGACATGGGTCAGAATTATTTACTTTTAAAAACATGTTCACTTTCATTGCCTTGTGCTATTTTATTTTATTTCATTTCATATTCTTTTCCATGTAGTATCACTGTTGCTGACCTAGACAGAAAGTCAGTTGTGCCCATCCCTATCTTGGCATCTTGTCTGATTTGCTTTATCATATGACTTTTTTTTTTTTTTTTTTTTATGTGTAACTGAATAAGACATTATTGCTCTGTTTATATTTTATAGGAGCAGTACTGGCGGTCCGTGCTCTTTCAAAACCACTATGGCTTTCTGTCATCCAGTGGTTATGAAATTGACAGTGAGGGTCAGTCTCGGGCTGAGAAAGAGCAGCAGGAACTGTTAATGAAGATGTTCGCTGTAAGTCATTCACGTGGCCAGAACAGGAAGTTAAAGCCTGACTAAATTCAATCCCATATGCCTGGATTGAATTTCACCATCTGATTTCTGTAAAATATTTCTGGAATGTCATAAATCAAAACTCCGCTTTGACGCATTTGCGTAATTTTTTTGCATAGCTGGCACATTTGGTCAGATTTGTTTTTATTTGAACTGTCCTTTTTGTTATCTCATAATTTTCTTTGCTGTTTGTTTTCTGTTTGTGTGGCGGCAGCTGTCGTGTAAACTGGAGCGAGAGTTCCGGTGTGTGGAGCTGGCTGAGATGATGACTCACAGCGTTGTGACGCTCGCCATCCGTTACGCATCTCGTTCCAGACGCATGGCACTGGCACAGAGACTCAGTGAACTCGCCCTGGAAAAAGCCAGTCAGTGTCAGGAGGAGGAGCAGGAAGAAGAAGAGCCAGCCTATCAGAGGTTAGCATAGAATTCTGGGTAATATCAATGAATAAATATGTTATTAATTAAATATCTATCTATCTATCTATAGGCCTAGAAAAATCAAACTCTTGAAATCTTATGTTTTTAAAAGGTTAGGCTATATATTTCTATAGTGAATACTTTTTTGTAGTTATGCTCAGCTTTAAAATACATAATCTGCATTGTGAGTGCGATATCTTTAAAATGATTTTAAAAGTCCTTTCTGTAGTCCTTTTCAGTAGTTATAATGAAAATTGATTGACCAAATTGTGTGGGAACTCTGAATCAAATAACTTAAAAATGGTTGAAAATGGTAATGCAGGCATAGAGTATCATATGTTTTGTTTTTATATGTTTAGCCACACCAGTAGAGAATACAGAGGATCCAATCAGATGAGCAGAAGACAAGCACCAGTTGAGAATGGCTGTGAGGAGGAGGAAGAATATCCACAGGAAGAGCAAATGGATGCAGAAGAATCAACAGAGACCAGGAAACTAAGTATGCATGCTAGTTTTTCCTCCATACTCGTACCTGAAAAGTACAGTGTATTAAAGTATATTAAAGCAAAAGCTCTTTGCATGTCAGTTATATATTTCTTGATCTTTAAAATGAAAGCATTCTTTATTGACACACTTATCTTTGCACATTACTTGTTTTCAGCACAAGTCTCAAATTCGGCAGTAGACACAACTATAAGATTATGCATTTTTTAAATTGAATTAGATTTTTAGATTTTTTTTTTATCTGGTTTTTGATATGAACATATTTTGACTTTCCAGGTTTGAATCCCTTCAAAAAAGGAGGAAATTCACCTGAAAGGCCCTCTCCCAAACCAAGTGAGTTGAATATAAAAATAGAATATAAAGATTTCAGTAAATTGAGAAATCAAATATGAAAAATGTTTACATGGAAAAACAAAAAACTTGAAGAAAAAAAGGAATTTGGCAGTTGAATTCTTTTTTGATGATCAAATTACAGCTTTGTATTTTTTCTAGCTGATTTCTTTAACTTATGTTTCAAATTGATTGCATTTTTCAAAAGACTTTGCGTGGCACAAATGAGCCGCCATTATATATAAGTGTCTGCTGACAATGAAAATGCTTGTGTGTCACAGCGAGCAGAGAAGGACGCGTGAACCCTTTTAAGGTTAGAATTGCACAAGTTTTAAAGAAATTAAGCTCCTTTTAAATTTTTAGTTTCAAGAATACTTGATAAACATTTTTAAATTGCAGGTGTCTGGAGCAGGAAAGTCATCAAGTTCACCAGCTGGTCAGCCCAGAACAACTAACGTTTTGGACAGCATGTCCAGCAGAAAACCCGCACCTATCGGCGGCACATCAAAACAGGGCAAAGCCCCAGTCCTGAAGCCCCTGGCACCCAAACCCAAGTCCAAGGTACAGTGTGTTGCTCAAATACAAATGTTCTCCAGCCCTGCAGGGTCACACACCCTGTCTGACCCCATAAAACTCACTCTCAGCTCTGTCTGCCAGGGATGACCTGGTTATCTAGTATCCTTTCTTCCAGAATGTTTAGTTCTGATGGTAGAACATTTGTTCAGGTGAAATGTCAGAGGTGTTTCTATTGGAATATAAACAACATTATGTTCTTTAGCCAGTGTGCTACACACAAAAATCCCATGTTGTATATAACAGATAATTACATGTTTTGAGTCAGTGTTAATTTGCTAGGCCCTGTTTTTCAGACCCAGGCCACTCTGCTGCAGATGAGTGCCTCTAAAGGAAACAGTAAGAAACTGGAGGACAGCCAGTCAGAAGCAGAGAAAGTGAAACCGGCTCCTGCAGCTACACCTCCAGCATCAGCTGAGAATATTGAAAACAGAAAGTAAGAGAGATCTTACTTTTCTTACTACTTTTATTGTAATTATGTAAGAACATCAAATGATTTTACTTTCAAAGCGAAAGTATTTCATCTCAGCAGTCATCATACTAATTATATCAAATTTAGGGATGCACCATAAAAATGTAACGATTACTTTTGTAAATACCCTTTTTATATATGATATAGAGAGCAGTAGAGTAAATCTGTTCTTTTTTTTTTTTTTTAAAGACAAAAGCCTTAACCGCTTGGTAGTGCTGGGTATATTTTACATGTCTAAGTGAAATCAGGTATACTATAAAATATAAGAACGTTTACAATTTGGCATAGATAAGGTGTCTGTTATTTGAATGAAAAACTTAGCAATGATACTGTTGTTCCAACATTAATCAGATCATTGCTGATAATGTAACTCCATTATAAAATTAATTATAGTCAGTCATTATTATTTATAATCAGTATTTATTTATTGATATTAAATTAACAAATCAATCCAAATGGTTTTTACCTGATGTCAATCATCTCAAAGTAGAATATTGGCTGATTAATCAGTTGTTCATTACTTGTGTTGGCTGACACCACCTTTAAGTTGTCATTCATTTTAATGTTTTGTTTACTGTCTTGTCTGTAACTACAATTTACTTCCTTTAGGCCGAAAACTGGCTTTCAGCTGTGGCTTGAGGAGAATAGGAAGAGCATTCTCGCAGACAATCCTGACTTTGAGGAAATGGATGTTATCAAGGAAGGCATGGGGCGTTTCCGCACTCTCTCGGCAGAGGAAAGACTGGTAAGACTTCTCATTCTTATTGGTGCATGTGACACATGCACATTTATCTTAAACGGTTTACTACTTACTTGAGAAAATTATTCAGTCTATTACTAAATTCAGGAAGGTTACCTAGGAATTTCCCTATTTCTGTTTTATTGCACGTGTATTGGTTGTGTAACAGATTTCATTCATGCACTTTTTTTTTTTCTCTAGTTCAATTTCCTCTAATTTGTAATTTGCTCCTAAAGCTCTAAGCCAGTTTATCCATGACAACACTGTTTATTAGCAAGTATCCTCCTGTTTTCTGATCTCCACTTACCTGTCTTATGTGTGTGTGCTTTCCAAACACTCATTCCCTCCTGTATGAACAATCTGTTCGTGACCCTGCACCCACAGGGCCACTCAGTGCAGGCAGAATGACTCTTCACACACTCCAGCCTGGAGGGGGAATGGTTAGGACGCCTGTTGCTCTGGAAACCCTGGCTGGGGGTGTGTGCTGCACTCATTGATCTTATGTTAATGACATGGGGGTGGCATCAGGCGCTGAAAGAGTGCGTTACAATGAAGAATGGCGTGCAGCGTGAGGAGGGAACGTGCAAAAAGGGCCTCGGTGCTCATATGTGAAATGGGTCCAGTGACTCATCATGGTTAAATGTTCGCTGCTTTTGTTTACACGAACCATGAACAAATGCATCTTGGCTAGTGGTGGCGGTCGGTCAATTTTAATTACAATAACAGGCTTATTTGAATGATACTGTTTATTGCTTGTGTAATTTTCAAGCATTTGTGTGAATGTACATAATTCCATCTTATCTTTAATTCAGAACTGGACGGAGAGAGCAAAGGGCGACTCTGACCCCAAGAAACGAAAGCGCGAAGATGAAGGACAAGTAGATGAACAAATGGAGTCGAATGAGGGCAGCACCAAAAAGAAAAAGCCACTGGATACTTCTGCTAAACTCTCTGCGTTTGCATTTAACAAAGAATAGTACTTACCATAAATTAGTTTAATGCTTATGTATTTTTACGTTTTATTTTAATATTGATTTTGGGAAAAAACCTTAAGTTTTTTTGTTTACTGTAATTCTCTGACCTCTCATTCAGTCACATAGACTGCCTGCTCATTTGTGATCCACTCGTTCTCAAGTTTGAGCTCTTTTGAAAGCACCGTGCATCTCTTCATTTGCATTTGAAATGAAGCAAAGTCTCTTTAAGCAATTTGCGATATGGCAAGATGGTTAATAACTAGGTCTCTTATTCAAATCTAGTGAAATTCTGAATGCTTTGGATAAATTGTACATATGTTTTTTTGAAGTTTTGTACTGTATGTAAAACAAATAATCATAATAAAAGCTAAAATATTGAATTTTGAGCCTTGTGTGCCGTTTTCTTTATTCTAAAGTTTAGCTTATTCTAAGTAGAAAGTGTGTAATGTTGCTTGCACACCAGTGATGTAATGATGGGCATCCTTCAAATGTGAAGTGAATGGTTTTCTGATGTTCATCTGAGGTCACTGAACTTTGATTCTGCATTTTGAAATGAAACTGATCTGAACTGACAAGTTACCAGCTGTACAACCTTTAGGTTGCATGGTGCATTTCACTTCAGAAACACTGCTTTTATTTTTAATCATAAGAACAACATCATCCAAAGGTCTTGTCAATCCCCTTCGGTGGGTTGATCTGCCCCAAGACATCATTTATAATGTGAATAAGAGATTTCATCTTCTTACTAGACAGGTGGCCTGACGCAAGCACGTCTCTCGGCCAATAGCAATCTGGCTCCGTGACGCGGTCGCGCCTGGCGACCAATAGGAACGCGCAGGGATTAGCCAATGTTTATAAAAGCCTCGACTGTCCCTGCGGGACTGAGCGCGGAGTTGAGTTTGACAAGAGTATCATCACCGTTGAACTTCACACAAGTTTGTCTGTTACTCCTTAAACCGTATTGAAAACAGGTAGTAGTACTAAAACCGACTTTGAGGAACCGAAGCTGTCACTTTCAGGCAACCATGGAGCGCTCCAAACAGAAACAAATGAATCAAAATGAAAATGAAACTGATGCCGTGATCAATGGGCACTTTGACGGACGGGTGAAGATTCCCGGATGGAGCGCCGGTGGTGCCGCCGGGAACCCGAGCGCCGCGCCGTCCTCCAGCGTGATGGAGAGCTGGCGGGAAGAACGCACTCGCAGTCTGGAAGACAATGAAATGAGCCTGCCGAGCATCGCCGCGGCTTATACCACCATTCTCAGGGGTCTCGGGGAAGATCCGCAGCGGCAGGGGCTCCTCAAAACTCCGTGGAGAGCCGCCACTGCCATGCAGTTCTTCACCAAGGGTTATCAGGAAAAAATAATCGGTGAGTTGCATAAATGTATGACAGCTGATAAGGCGTTTATTTATACGTTATTGTAAGCATATTGCAAGCTTAAGTTAACCTGAAATGCCACGCTGTCTCTGAAAAACCTTCGAGGCGAAAATTTAAACATTAGAGGATAAACAATTGAAATAAACATGCTATAAACGGGATTTTAGTTAGTGTTTTTTTTTTTGTTAACTTTCTTTTTTACATAATATAACAGAAAGTTGGGTTGTAAAAGTTGTAGTTAATCCAAAAGTGATAATTCTGTCATCATTTACTTGTCTAAAATTTTATGACTTTCTTTGAAACACAAAGAGAGACTGTCTTGGTCTGTTTATTAAGGACAGTGAATGGTCACTGAAGATGTCAAGCCTCAAAAAGGACTCAAAATCACCTTAAAATGGGCCAAAAAGTCCAAAGGACCCCAAAGAACTAAATCCTAAGTCTTCACCGTTTTATTGTGATTGTGTGAGGCTGATATTTAAGTTTTATTCACAGATAATATTATCACCCATGGTATTCTCAAGAGTAGATTGAGGAATGAATGATTCATTGATTCAGATTTGTCAGGTTTTTATTAGGTTGATTTAGCTAAAAAATGGTCTGAATGATTTGTTCATGACTCACTGATCTGGAACTAGTCATGGTTGACATGGTTAGTGAATTTAAATGTTACTAGAAGAATATCAGTGAAAACGTGGGTCTGTAACACACAAAACTATCATATGTAATCAGAAGACTTAGATTAATGCACAAGTTGTGTAGAACACTTTTCTGGTGAAATGTAATCTTTACATCTATGTCATTACATTGAAATTCAAAGATTGACCTGGAGATTCTTCGAAATCATGTTATATATTTTCACAATCATATATGTATTTTCAACACACTCTCATGTCACTTCATTCTCTTTTAAATTGTGGCTAATTCGTATTAGTATGATCGCATTCATACGTTTTCGGATCTCCTGATCTCCTTTTCTGTTCAAAACACATCGTATGAATTCATACAAACTTGACACCTTTTAAAATAGTTAAATTTCCTCATCAGATCAGGTTGGTATTTTGGAGTTGTTGTGACCTAATTATGATACAGAGAATTTTATAGCCCACAAACCATTCATCTTTTACTTTATGCATTGTCAATCATTTCAGGTTAAAAGCATTTCCTCAAACACTTCCATGTGCCATCAGTTTGATTAACTGGCTCAACAGGTACTCCACCTCAAAGCGAAGGTTTATCTTGCATAATTGTTCACTGGTCACTCTCAGGCTGTTGTCTAAGTGGTTGAGCCAGGGTGCTGCCCACCATCACATCACCAACAACATCCCCACCTAGAAAACAGCACATCTGGACTTGGTTTGTGTAGCATTTTTAGGGCCCATGCATATGGAATGTATTAATGTTGCTTTTCTACACCAAAACACTTTGTTAAAGCATACTGTCCTCGATGACCTCACAGCACTTACATATGCATCGCTTGAACATGGTCCACAGTTCACAGATGGTATAACATGCAGTGTCACTGTGAAGCGTGCATTTGTAGAGGAAGGTCTTTCTTCAATGGGATTGGCTGAAGTTTGCACCACCCCTGCAGTTTCTTAAAATGTTCTGAAGTAGCAAAGTTATGTGTCTCCCACAGAAAGACATTTGAAGTGTTGAAGGAAACAGTTTAGGGATCTCAGTGGGTTTGTGTGAGGCTGTGTTGCATTTTCACAGTTTTATTGGTGATGGTTGACTCATTGGTTAATACAAGAAAAGGAAGCTGATGATACATAGTAAGTGCTTGAATGATGAAGGTCCACCTAGATCTCACTTGATGTCACAGTATATTCACCTCTGGGTTATAACTGTGTTTCAGCTAGGGCTGAAAGATCTAGATATTTTGGCTTGCAATACCTTTTGAATCAGAAGGAATCAGAATTAGAAAGAGAATTTTTGCCAAGTATGCTTGCACATACAAGTAATTTGTTCTGGTGACAGAATCTTCCAGTACATAGTGACAACAACCACAACAACACACAGATAACAAGAAATAAAGATAAGTGAATAAAATACACATATGTATGTATATGTGTATATATATATATATTTAGAAATAGACAAAAATTGTATGTACAGTAGGGATGTAACGGTATGAAAATTTCTTATCACGATTATAGTGACCAAAATTATCACGGTTATCAGTATTATCACGGTATTGTTAAAATGTGCTGGAGATGTTCAAAAAGTACAGACACATAAATCATTTCACCACGTTTTATATTTAAAAATCAACAAACAACAAATAAAATGACTTTTTGTTTGCATAATCACTAAAACAATAACATTACCAATGATGTTCGGATTTTAAATGACAACTTGACCGACAACAGTTTAATAGCATGTTGAAATATCTAATGTAAATGTTCAAATAAAGCTTTGAAAAAGTTTCATAAAAAGGTAAACCTCACATTTCAGCCTTTAAATAAAGAAAATATATTTTGATAATTGATTAATAAACGATAATATGTATTTTATCTGCTCCATAAATAATTCTACATAACTTATCTGAATTGTTTAAATGTGTAGAATCCACATAAGCTTGTTTTTCATCAACCGGTCAAAATTTACATGAGGGCATGCAAATTCAGTCCTTTTTTGGCCAGACAGAAACTGCACACTGAATGTAAATAGTCTCAGCAGGTGGCGCTTATGGAAAAGCTGAATTACAGCTGTTTCCCGTAAACTCCGTGAACAAAGCAGTATTGCAATTAAGAACACTTTCTTTAGGTATTACATGGAGAGAAGATGAAAACAAAACGCCATCGAATCGTTTCTGAAGACGGTCAGAACCTTCAGAGGTACATTCATATAATTAATTCATTCATATATTCATTTGTATAATTCCCTTAGCACTCTTTTAAAACCTCCCAGCTTTTCCGCCCTTTTTTCACTCAAAACGAAACTACTCTGCATGCTGTGCGCACGTGAGACTGTTATTTAAAACTGTGCTTTATGCTGGACCGTATTTATCCTCAGTTGTTCAAATCACAGTAATCGAATACGGTTATAGTGATAATTAAAAGATGAAACGGTAATACTAACCGTGGGGAATTTTATCATGATTTACCGTCAAACCGGTAATCGTTACATCCCTAATGTACAGTTGTGGTATTTGGCATGCAATATTTATCTCATTCTCAATGTTATTCAGTAATTTCGACCAAACAGCAATTGTAGACAAATAAATTCAAAATGTTTACGTTAAGCAGTCAAATTTAAGAGGAATCTAGTTTCAAATAATTCGAGTTTGGTTTTTACACTAACTGAACACAGTGAAAAAAATCTTATTAATAATAATAATTCAAATAAATATACACCAATGCAACAAAATGCATCAATGTTTACTTGCATATATTTTACGAAAATATTTTAATATATAATTGGTTAGCATCACACTGGAGGTTGGGAATATCAGTGAATAACCTAAATACAACTAGAAGACAATGAAAACTTAAAGGGTTAGTTCACCCAAAAATGAAAATTCTGTCATTAATTACTCACCCTCGTGTTGTTCCAAAGCCGTAACACAATCTTCGGAACACAATTTAAGATGTGTTTGATGAAATCTGAGGGCTCTCTGACCCTCCCATAGACAGCAAGGTAACTACCACGTTCAAGGCCCAGAAAAGTACCAAGATGATCGACAAAGTAGTCCGTGTGACATCAGTGGTTCAACTGTAAAGTTACAAAGCTACGAGAATACTTTTATTGCGCAAAGAAAACAAAAATAATGACTTTATTCCACATTTTCGTCTCTACGAGTGTTGCGCCGCCACACGCTCGCATCATGATACTGTCATGAACACGCGTCCACAAGTGACGCAGTAGAGACGAAAATGTGGAATAAAGTCGTTATTTTTGTTTTCTTTGCGCAAAAAAGTTTTCTCGTAGCTTCGTAACTACGAGAATAGTAGCTACTAATATTTTAATAGTTTAAAATATTCCGGTTTGGTTTTTACACTAACTGAAGAAAAGAAAGAAAGAAAAACAATAACAAGTTATATAATAATAATTTGTATTATTTACCAGTATTACAACAAGCAGCAATGCTTACTTATAATATGTAAGTATGTTAAAATGTCACACACCTGTAAATAATTTTAGGTGATTATGCAAATAAATCGTTTTTTTGCTACTGTTTTTGCACCATTTTTACATTTTGAGTTTTAAAAAGGATGCTTATGAAACATTTGTCTTAATGCTCAGTTACTCACGAGTCACAGACACTGGTAAAGGAAGGAAGGATTGTGAAATTAGAGAATTATTATGATATTATTATAATGTATTATATCATGTTTCTTATACTTTATGGTTTTGTTGTGGTCTCATGTCAGATAAAACCATTCAAGATCATAGAGACAAGTGATATCGCTTAATTTACAGCATTTAAGCATCTCAGTATGGTCTCTTTTCTATATTACTCATCATTACGCTCCGTTGTCCCCTGCCCCCACTGGCTGGATGGATGCCTGTCTCTTATTTAAACGATGGAGAACAAGCCAAACCCTCAGCAGCAGTAACATTACCCTTAACCAGAGCTCTGCTGGTTGACATCTTCACAATTTCAATGGGTTTCTATGGTTACTTATTGTATTCCAAGTGTATATTTGCTTAGTGTGTAAGCAGGTTTGTGTTTAATTGAGTATGTGTGACGGTGGCAGCGAGGCTGAAAGATGACTTCAGGGAGATGCTGATTTGATTTCCTGTTCTTTTTTGTCAGTGCCACCGTCATACGTGAGACCTTTCCGTGTGTTGTTCCTGTGCATTTGAAAGCAGCTGTTTGTTTAGGACGAGCCTGATGACAGTTCTCTCATAACAGCTGCTGCCCTCAGGTTAAATTCAACAGAGACTTTAAATGCTCAGATCAGCTGCAGCATTTACACAACACTGCATGCATATATATAGTGTGCTCGGTTTCTGAAAAGCATGCTGGTTAGTCACCAAGCAGAACAGTGAAAAGAAAAGAATCTGTTTAAATATTAACAAAAGCCTTTCCTAGTTCTGGGAACCATGAGACAACATTAGAAAAACTTGTTAAATCACTTTTATGAGGGATACTATCAGTTTGTCAGTAGTGTTTGCATAACTATTGTTACTGTTGCTCATGATCATTTTTAACAAACTCTTAACCTTTAGTCAAACTTCAGAAATGAACTTTACCTCAAATAATGCAGATTTCTATGTGATCTGATAACTGGGATAATTGTGTAGCATAGATTTCTATCACATTTTGCCATCCAAATTAGAATGAAATAAGGAAAAATGTAAGTGTTTAATTCATAATCTGGCAGGGAGTAAATAATAAAGAAAAACTAATGTTGTAAAGTACATAAAGATAGTCAAAGGTCTCACTTCATACGAAATGGAGGCTTGTGGGTTTAATCAGTGCATTATATATTATTTTATAACCATATAATAAATATAAATAATATAGATTTATAATATTTAATGTAAAGTAGATAAACATTATCAATATCTACACATTTAAGTAAATGATATGGGACTATTTTAATTTATATTTTCATATTTTATACAATTAAAAAAACATGAACAGAACAGAAATAAATCATTAAATCACAATTATTTGTGACAATTAATTAAAACTGATGATTGTGACAGGCCTATAGCGACCAGAATATCATAGAGACGGTTTTGAGATCTATAACACCTTAGCAACACCCTGACAACCACCCACAACACCCTGCCAGCATGATGAGGAGTTTTGCATGGGCAAACACTGCTCAGTTTTTCAAAAAATGTAAAAAAAAATAGTTGGGATACACCTGTCGCTGAAGTAATCCGTGTTGGGGAAAGTTACTTTTAAAAGTAATGCATTACAATATTGCGTTACTCCCTAAAAAAGTAACTAATTACGTTATTAGTTACTTTTTATGGAAAGTAATGCGTTGTGTTACTTTTGAGTTACTTTTTAAATCTGGGAAGAATATGGCGCAGGAGAAGAAAGTTCAACACTATTCAGCAATAACAAAAATTAAACAAATGTGTAATTTTTGCTTATTAGTATGGTTGAATTAGATCATCGAAGGTCAGTAGCAAAGACATTGGTTAATAAAATGGAATTAAATACATAAAGGATATTTGTATTATTTAACATATTCACCGGGGCAATGATGTTGCTAAAAATAATTATTTTGTGTATTTGGTTTAATGAAATGTGTGTATGCGGTTTAAGTTTTAAAAAAAAACACATTATTTTCCACATACTGTACATCATATTGTTCTCCTCTATGCCCCGCCTTTTTGAAAAACGTAGATTTTTACAAAACTCATCGGACTGAAAAAGCGAGATGTGCTGTGATTGGCCAACTATCCAATGCATTGTGATTGGCCGAATACCTTAAGTGTGTGACGGAAATGTTACGCCCCTTACCATATTGTGATGATGCCCAGTCCCGGCTGGAGCGACGAGTCAAAAACATTAAAACCCATTATAAACAAGGCATTTGTTGCATCCATTGGGGACCTAATAATTACGTATTATAATGACTTATAATGTCTTTTTAGGCGTTGCGTTGCATAGCGCCGTGTAAACATAAACCATGTCTGCATTTGTGATCGGAGAAATGACAAACAAAAAGCGCTACTCTACACTGCTCAAAAACTCGCGTTTGAATACTCAGTGAATCGTCTACTCTACCAGGATCAGGAAACAGTCCTCCATAAAATGCGCTGGACACATCTGAATATTTGGGTTGAACTGTTCTGGAACAGTGTTGTAAATACAACTTAACCACTGATTTCTATCGTGTACTCTTTTGGAAGGCCAAAACAAAGTAGTTTCGCTTTCACAAGCGTCAAACACGGTGGGCTTGAGTGAGCGGCGGCGGTCTTAGAGTGAGCAACAGCCGGTGGGCTTGAGAATGGCGCAGCCGGCGGATTCAACGAAGGAGCGTCAGGCGGGCTTGCGGCAACCACATGTGACGACCACGGGCTGGACTCCGTTTCGTCCACGGTGAAAACCGATCCGGCAATCCACAGCACTAAGCTGATGTATTCCCTCAGCGACCAGCACAAATTAGCTCCAGGCATGACGAAGCGGATATCATCCGCTTTTGGAAAAGGCCAAACAAATAGTTTCGCTTTCACAACGAAACACAAAGCGTCTCCACAAATGCGGCGGCAGGCAACAGCGAGAATAAAAGTTAGGCCTTCTTTTTTTGCGTGAACATTTGGGCGCATTATGCAAATATTCTCAAATAGTGACGTAGATATGTGGGGGCGTATTAGAACAAGCCGTTTTAGGTAGGCGTAGTTGACTCTAAACTTTTATAAAGAATATATCTTTGGATTTGAGACTTTAGTCTTTGCACTTTACAGATCTTCTTTATGCACCAAGAGCTTGTAACACTCAAAAGAGAAAGTAAAAATTGAAATTGCAACATATGACCCCTTCATTATTGAGGTTTATATCGTATTCTGAGTCTGCATTTTGTCTGTTTCTTCATTTGAGGAATACTGAATCTGTTTTTGTGCAGGGAGAAGAGTAAATAATGTTCATATTTAGTGTAGAACTACAGTAACATCACAGCGCACAAAAACGGCCTCTGCACTTATCCCATTGTTCTCAAACATGGAGCAAAACCAGAGAGCTGTCATGTCAAGACATGGGAAACAAAAAAGTAACTGGTATTACTTGTTCGAAAAAGTAACTCGGATATTTCCTTCTAAATTAAAAAGTAATGCGTTACTTTACTAGTTAATTGAAAAAAAGTAATCTGATTACGTAACTTGCATTACTTGTAATGCGTTACCTCCAACACTGATCATAGACATAAAAACAGCCTGAAAATCGATTGCTTTCTGCCATCACATAGTGACTACACAAAAGTGGCAACAACACATATGAGAGTCACATCTCAACAAGCCCCTGAAGCCCCGCCAGCAGTTTGCCATGTTTCCACGGAAACCTACCCCAAGATAGGCTGCCAGGAAATTAAAAAGCCCCACAAGAAAAGACTAGATAAAACAGGATATGTTTGAACAACGATTTGAGCTAAGATAAATGACACAGGGCCACAACAGGAAGAGCGTACGGGTTGAAATATAATGATTTCATGATGTCATCAGGTGTCATATCACTCACCTGACGGTGACCAGTCTGATCTTATTGATTTGTTGTTGTGCCTCCTTGCAGATGTCCTGAATGACGCAATCTTTGATGAAGACCATGACGAGATGGTGATCGTGAAGGATATTGACATGTTTTCCATGTGTGAACACCATTTAGTTCCCATTTTTGGCCGGGTAAGATTAATCCTTTTCCCCTAATTAACAGCAACATTCATGTCACCTTTGCAGTGCAGATTTTATGACCATATTGAAGAGATAAAACCTTTTAAAAAGTAATTTGTCACAGCACTACCCTATTGTATAAGGGTTTAACAAAGTCTTTATTTATTTTTATTCTTAATTAAAGTTTATAAATTTTTCTTAAGTTGCAACAATTTTGTTTATATTAATTCATTGAAACTAAATGACATTTTTATTTTATTTTTTTTAAATAATTTTAATGAATAATTTTTATTAAATGGTATTTATTTTTAGTTATGTATTATTGATAGTTTTTTTTACTTTTTTATTTTTATTTTCATTTATTTCAATAGAAACAAAATGTATAGAAATTATTAGATGATATCATTATCTTAAACAAAAGGAAACTAAGCTATATATTTATGGATATTATATTTTTGCATTGTGACATTATTTTTATGAAGCCTATTGTAATGCAAAAAATGTTATTCTCATTACTGTAATGTGGTATATTATTGCAGTTAATATCTGAAAAGTATTGTTGCTCAAGTAAGTAGTGTTTTAAGTCAATGTATGCTGATATAAACAGGTGATTAATTGAATTGATGAAGATTGATGAATTACATTAATGATAATTTGGTGGCAAATGTGCTTCATTATCATGAAAATAAGATTTTTTAAAAATGGCTTTATTTACTTTTTTTAAATTAAATATGTCTTGTGATTGTGGGGTGAAATATGCCTTGTACATTTCTTTGTGAGATTCACTCACATAACAGCAACATTCCAGGATTTCTGATGCACCTGGAAAAAAAAGAAAGTTGATATGTAATCTGTCAATAACCAAGTTAATTAGCTATAATTAAATCTAGAAGGTAACAAGGACAAGCTGGAATATTGGGTCTGAGATCCACTCAAAAACAATGCCCACTCTTAATCCTCCAGGTTTGACATTTAGCACCTCCCTCCAGCTCATAGCACTGCAGGTGTCTGCCATTTAAGACAAAAGAGACACCGTCGATACTGTCACGGCTCAAATGGCTGCTGATGATAGACTGAGCCATTGATCAAGCGCACTGAATGTTTTTTTTTCCGCCACTTGCAATTTTGTTTGTCAGATGCTGTTGGAGGGCCGTCGTTTCCGCTGCGTCCCCCGCTGATAGCTCCCTGTCGTCATCGGCGCGGCCCCTTATCCCTTCTCATCTATTTACCTCAACACTCACCGCATCTGCAACAAGATAATGACACCAATTTCTTTCAGAGAGGCGTGCGCCCGTTCTCTTTCATTTTTGGCCCTCTTGCTTGCGCTTCAGCGTCCACCGTTTCCATGATTGTCCACACAACACTGTTAGTGTCCATCACGAACACCGAGCCGAACAGGTGCGCTTTCTTTTACACTTGAAACATATCTACCATACAGTTGCCACATTTCTTGCCTGTTGGTCTAAAGTGGATTAAGTTGAAAAAGGCGCGTTGCTCATTTCCCAGGTGCCCGTGTCGTTGTCGGTAAAGCTCGATTGATGGTTTTGAAGGATGTTGAGTGAAGTTTGGCGGTCCTGAAAGAAGGCCAAGAGGGTTTAGTGACGTGCAGGATTATCGCATCAGAACAGAGAGCAGAAGAGGAAAAAAAGAAAATCCTCGCATGTCTATTGATGCTGCCCTTTCTCTGGGTTGTTTCATCAAATTGTTGGTGACATTTGAGTTGGATGGTGGAGAGGAGGTTAGGTTGGGGGAGCTGTCAGATGTGCAGTCACTTCCGAGCATATGCACAGATACAGCTCTCTGCATTATGGCATTATGGCGATTATGGCAAAAATCATAATTTTTTTTGGCTAATATTGAAATCATGGTTGCTTACTGTAACACGATTAGGAGTGGGCGAAAGGACCAAAAACATTTATTTCACAACAGTGATATATATATATATATACAGTGGGGAAAAAAAGTATTTAGTCAGCCACCAATTGTGCAAGTTCTCCCACTTAAAAAGATGAGAGAGGCCTGTAATTTTCATCATAGGTATACCTCAACTATGAGAAAACAAAATGAGGAAAAAAAATCCAGAAAATCACATGGTATGATTTTTAAATAATTAATTTCCACTTTATTGCATGAAATAAGTATTTGATAAAATAGAAAAATAGAACTTAATATTTGATACAGAAACCTTTGTTTACAATTACAGAGGTCAAACGTTTCGGAAGTCTCACAAGGTTTTCACACACGTGCTGTCTATTGTGGCCCATTCTCCATGCAGATCTCCCTTAGAAAGTAATGTTTGCGGCTGTCGCTGGGAAACACGGGATTTTCAATCACATCCACAGATTTTCTGTTGGATTGAGGTCTGTAGACTGGCTAGGCCACTCCAGGACCTCGAAATGCTTCTTACGAAGCCACTCCTTCGTTGCCCGGGCGGTGTGTTTGGGATCATTGTCATGCTGAAAGACCCAGCCACGTTTCATCTTCAATGCCCTTGCTGATGGAAGGAGGTTTTCACTCAAAATCTCACGATACATGGCCCCATTCATTCTTTCGTTTACACGGATCAGTCGTCCTGGTCCCTTTGCAGAAAAACAGCCCCAAAGAATAATGTTTCCCCCCCCATGCTTCACAGTAGGTATGGTGTTCTTTGGATGCAACGCAGCATTCTTTCTCCTCCAAACACGACAAGTTGAGTTTTTACCAAAAGTTCTATTTTGGTTTAATCTGACCATATAACATTCTCCCAATACTCTTCTGGATCATCCAAATGCTCTCTAGCAAACTTCAGACGGGCCTGGACATGTCTGGCTTAAGCAGGGGGACACGTCTGGCACTGCAGGATCTGAGTCCCTGGCGGCGCAGTGTGTTACTGATGGTAACCTTTGTTACTTTGGTCCCAGCTCTCTGCAGGACATTCACTAGGCCCCCCTGTGTGGTTCTGGGATTTTTGCTCACAGTTCTTGTGTTTTTTGACCCCACGGGGTGAGATCTTGCGTTGGAGCCCCAGATCGAGGGAGATTATAAGTGGTCTTGTATGTCTTCCATTTTCTAATAATTGCTCCCACAGTTGATTTCTTCACACCAAGCTGCTTACCTATTGCAGATTCAGTCTTCCCAGCCTGGTGCAGGTCTACAATTTTGTTTCTGGTGTCCTTGACAGCTCTTTGGTCTTGGCCATGGTGGAGTTTGGAGTGTGACTGTTTGAGGTTGTGGACAGGTGTCTTTTATACTGATAATGAGTTCAAACAGATGCCATTAATACAGGTAACCAGTGGAGGACAGAGGAACCTCTTAAAGAAGAAGTTACAGGTCTATGAGAGCCAGAAATCTTGCTGGTTTGTAGGTGACCAAATACTTATTTTACCGAGGAATTTACCAATTACATCTTTAAAAATCCTACAATGTGATTTACTGTGATTCTCATTTTGTCTCTCATAGTTGAGATATAACTATGATGAAAATTACAGGCCTCTCTCATCTTTTTAAGGGGGAGAACTTGCACAACTGGTGGCTGACTAAATACTTTTTTGCCCCATGTTATATATATATTTATATATATATGTATATATGTATGTGCGTGTACATATATATTAGACTGTATAAATATATTATATACAGGATCTATATATATATATCTAAACACACAAGGCAATACGATATATATGTATATGGTGTTTTGCTGGAAATAAGGTTGCTATGATATCAAAATTTTAGAACCAGGTGAACTTTACAATTCTTGATGCCAATTTCAGTGCAACAGCAGAAAAAACTCTACTACTAGGCCTAATGTAAATGAACAAAATAAAAAAAAGTCCCAATCAAGTATTGAAGAAAAGTAAACAGTCAGTAATGAAATAAAACCAAAGAAGAAAATTGCAAACAATAATAAAAATACAATAAAAAATATATAATAATTAATGAAATAAAGAATGCAAGTCTTTTTAAAAACTGAAATTGAACAATCAAATGTAAAAATAAAACATAATCTTCACTATATGAATTAAATATACAGTACATTGATCCTTATTAAAGCTACTATAGCTATTCAGTCAAGAGCAGTGAGTGATTTTTCCCCCTGTACTTGTTCACTTGTTCTCCTCAGACAGCAGCACGAATAAATTGGGCTGCTGTCACTTTGAGACATAATGCTAAGATATTACATATAGGATCTAATATACTGACACGCATCTGATTTGCTCCCAACTGTTTACACAACTGACTGTATTTTTATGAGGACTCACCAATATGTGCATTTTGCCATATTTTTGTGTGTATTTGACCATTTAGTCACGCACCCGAAGCCCAAGAGTAATTCGCTTGACCTTGTTTTTGCTCGATCTCGGAGAGTGCACACAGAAAGCCCCTCTTTTGCAGTTTTGCAACTCTTTTTAATATCAAGCATGTCATGCAGTAGACTGCATATTATGACAGTCACGTTACATAATTGGACATTACGTTTGGGCTTTTAATGAGGCGTGAAAGCACACCGCTTTCCATTCCAAGGAATGGAATATAATCATTTTATTTCAACTATCATGCCTTCATAATCATTGGAAGCCAAAATCGAAATCAAAACTAAAATCTGCACAGCCCTCGTGCCATGTAGCTTGCTAGTGCTGGTGTCCAGTTTTGCACAGGGCAGGCAAAGGCTTACATTTGGTTGTGGAAGTATTGTGTATATAACTCCCATATTTTGCAGTTCTGTCTTTCTGTTGTCAGTTAATGTGTTGTGTTTTGTACAGGTGCACATAGGTTACCTTCCAAACAAGAGGGTTCTTGGTCTGAGTAAATTAGCAAGGTAGGCAAAATGCATGCAGGTTTCTCATACACATATGAAAGTCCAATCTATTTCAGTGATTTTTATTTTTATTGTGTGTTCGTTTACATCTTTTGTGTTTTCACAAACAGTGGCTCCAAAAAGTATTTGGGCACTTAATTCACTTCCATCTTTCCCAGTCTATCTAACTGTCATTACATTAGATAACAAAATACAGTCCTACATCACATTAACTATGGACGTGTTCTACTAATGTTTGACCACCAGAAAGTGTCCAAATTATTTTTGGCTTTATTTGTTGAACAATACATTTTATAAACTTTTTTAAATCATAAAAAAAAAAAAAAGTCGATTAAAATGGGGTATATGGGATCAGTATGCTTTTCTTGAAAGAAAGAAATGAATAGTTTTTTTTTTATTAAAATACAAAGTAGTTATTTTAAATTCTAAGAATATTTGACAAAAGTTTCACTGTATTTTTGATCAAATAAATGCATTTTTTTGTGGAGTGTTTTTGCTTGAATATTTCTTGTGGTATCCTTTAAAATAAATTTTTGATTTTGTTATATAATGAGGTGATTTTATGTTTTTATGATGCAGACAGTATTGAATCTTAATGGATTCCTTCAAGAGTATGCAAATTTATCCTGCCACAAATCAGCTTTTCTTTTTTTTCAGTAAATTCAGCAGCATTTGCTTGAGTAAGTTGGATTAATGGCTCTCTTTCCCTCAGGGGTGTGTGTCTGTGAAATCAAGATGCACACGCCTGTGTGTGTGTGTGTTGGAAAAGTGAAAAGTGTAGTGTCTGTAAGAGGATATTAGGACACAATGTGTGATGACAAAGAGAAGCTTGATCCAATCTGACCCCAATACCTGTGGCTTAGCCATTCACTATGTACCAACCGTAATACTGCACTCCACTAATGAAGACATGACAACAGCAGTCACGAACTGTAGCTCTCAGCAGTGCCACACACTTAATCACACACACACACACACACACACACACTCAGAGGTACATTTCTGATTTCTAAAATTTGTTATTGTTCCTTTTTTTTTTAATAGCTGTAGTCATGACAAGGTCCGAGTGGCACAGAGACTGACTTTTCTAGTCATCATTATCTGTGAAAAGGATTTGTGTGTGTGTGTGTGTGTGTGTGTGGGGTGTGTGTGTTTGTGTTCATTCTTATCATGTATTAAAATAGTTATCATTGAAAACAGTTTTACTGCCTATTATTTTTGTGGAAACTGATCTTTTTTTTTTCAGATAAGAAAGTTCAAAAGAATAGGATTTTTTAAATAAAAATCTTTTGTAACATTATTAATGTGTTTACTATAAGCTCTGATCGATTTAACACATCCTTGCTGAATAAAAAGTAATTTCTTTAAAAATCTAACTTTTAAAGTTTGGGGTTTACTTACCCCAAACTTTAGAATGGTAGTAAATTCCAATTATTTTGTTTCAATCATTATATTACAGATAATAATATTTATTATAATACACATATTTTACTAAGAACTTTGATCGATTGCCAAGTGTCTTAATTGAAGGTGTGCACATTGTTAGTTTACATTTAGTGATTTAAAATGAAATTTAATAAAATATAGATTTTTACTAAATAGACGCCTGGCCTAGGTTTTATCATTACCACAATGATTCAAATCCCTGAGCAATGAAGTTTTATCAAAGCACCATCACATATGGAGGTATAATGTGTATAGATCTAGCTGAATTATTAACCATGCTTTTGTTTTGCACCAGGATCGTTGAGATATATAGCAGGAGATTGCAAGGTAATGGTCTTTTTTTTTTTCCTCAAACAAACAGTTCTAGCATGTAACAATATTTATATTCCTTCAAAATCCTTGTTTGTTTCACTAATAACTTGAAAACGTAATGTTGAAATGTTCTCAGTAGTTCTGGTCTGTCTGCTTGTCTTATTTCAGTTCAGGAGCGTCTAACCAAACAGATTGCAGTCGCTATCACTGAAGCGTTACAGCCCGCTGGTGTCGGGGTGGTCATTGAAGCAACGTATGTCAAATTCAAGTTAAACTTTCTAATTACAATATAATGCTAAGAATGACCAAATACGAAGTTTTATTTCTTCTATTAACAGTTCTCTGCTTACAAGTTAAGTATTTTGTTGTATTTTATTTACAATGTAATGCTAAGAAAGACCAAATATCAAGATTTATTTCTTTTCTTTATTGCTCGCCAGTCACAAGTTAGATTTTATTATTTAATTTAATTAAATTTTACAATGTAATAAGCATGAACAATACTCAAGATTTATTGTATTTTATTTTTTTACAATGCAATAAGTATGGACAATCCGCAAAATGTTATTGATTTATTCAATGTAATTAGTATGAGCAATCCTCAAGATGTATTTCTTCTCTTTGCTCTTCTTCAGTCACATGTGTATGGTTATGCGAGGTGTCCAGAAGATGAACAGCAAGACTGTGACCAGCACCATGCTAGGCGTTTTCCGCGAGGACCCCAAGACACGAGACGAGTTCCTGACCCTGATCCGGAGCTGAGAGGGTCCGTGTTCGCTCTCCACTGCCAAAACACTCTGACCAGCCCTCTTCTCAAACGCCTCACTGGATCGAAGGAGTCATCTCTGGTTCTGCCTCCGGACGAGGCACTGCTGCTGTGTAACATAGTGTCCCACCCTCCTCTGGCATGGTCACATCGGTAACACCTTCTCTTCTGTATCACGTGTGTGTGTGTGTGTGTGTGTGTGTTGTGCACGTTTAGTCAGCAGAGCTGTGGCAGCCTCTATTGACGGGACTGTGGCTATTACTGTTATATGGAAGCATTGTGTTTTGAAGGACGTCCTAGATTAGCACAATTTGACCTCTCTAAACTGACAAAATTTGTTTATATCTCTTTCCGGTTGTGTCACATTTGCGCTCTATTAAACACAATTGAGTTGCTTGAAATACAGAATAATAGAATTATATAATATATTATTCATACACCTTGATATTTACAAGGTACTTCAAAGATTATTATGATATATTATAATGGTACATGTCCCCAAAAAAAACTAGTATTACAAAGCACCACTTTTTATAAGTGAATTAATCCAGACTGGTTTTATTGTTGTTTTACTATGTGCTGAAAATGTATTATGGCTACGCTGTCTTATAATGTAATATTTAATATAATGTATGTGTCCTGTGCATCAGTCAGTAATTGTGCCCAGACCCAAAGTATCATCTGCTCTTGAAAGGATAGTTCATCCAAAAATGAAAAAATTCTGTCATCATTTACTCACAATCATGTCATTCCAAACCTGTATGACTTAAAACTGACATTATTACATATTACATACAAGTTACATATTCGTGTTTTTTGTTGAGTATTATATTTGATACATCCGGCTTTTATGGCTCATATGTGACCCTGGACAACAAAACCAGTCATAACTGTCAATTTTTTATAAATTGAGATTTATACATCATCTGAAATCTGAATAAATAAGCTTTCCATTGATGTATGGTTTGTTAGGATAGGACAATATTTGGTCGAGATACATCTATTTGAAAATCTGGAATCTGAGGGTGCATAAAAAAATCAAAATATTGAGAAAATCGCCTTTAAAGTTGTCCAAATGAAGCTCTTAGCAATGCATATTACTAATCAAAAATACGTTTTAATATATTTACAGTAGGACATTGACAAAAATATCTTCATGTAACATGATCTTTATTTAATATCCTAAGGATTTTTGGCATAAAAGAAAATCTATAATTTTGCACACCCGCCCCCCCACACAATGTATTTTTGGCTATTGCTACAAATATACCCATGCTTATGACTAGTTTTGTGCCAAGGTAACATCTATAGTATAATATAGGAAAATATGTAATAAATTAAAACCCTCAATTTTATTCCGAGGCCCAAATTGAGTGAAAATATTAAGACCGTTTTTACATTATTACATGACTTTTAAGACAGTTTAAGCAAATTACCCTCACCTTATTGTAATGTTACAAATAAATGTTTTACAATTTAAATGTACAATTTTTATCATGTTACCCAGTAAGATGATAGAGGGTGATTTTATGGAGTTTATATTCAAGGAGGAAAAAAGAAATCAGAAGTCCAGACTGAGTGAAAATATGCAGTTTGGTGCAGTTTCAGATAATTATATGGCCAAAAAGTAAGCTGAAATTCTGATTATTTGTAGTGTAAATGAATGAGATCTTATAGTAGATGGCTTGCATACCTTGCATGCATATAAATATCTGTTGTCGCTTTGTATAGTATTTCCCAAAAATGTCTTTGTAAAATGATATTTAAATGATTCTTTTATTATCAAAGCTCTGTAGTTTTAAAACATATAATGCAATGCAATCCAATGATGATAAAAAAACGTATAAATAAATGTTGCTCAAAAGCCTGATGTATCATAATTAATAATCAAATTTTAATATGATTTTTCATATTACATTATTGCATGGATAAGCAATTAAACCTAAGTTGCTTCAGTCCAGTATGTGATTATCTTGAAAAATTACTAGCAATTTAAAATGTATTCTTACATTGACTTTATAGAAATGAGTAAATATTTCACAGCAAAAAGACACGATGTACCACAACCTGAAGGGGGACAGTGTTACAATTATCAGACAATTCATTGTAAGGACAAAAACGGCCATTCATCAGTTATCTTCTTTTGTGTTAGCAGAGAAAGGGAAGGAAAGAAGAAAGAAAGAAAGCAGTAAGAAAGGTTTTTTTTTTTGTTAAAACAACACTAGGGTGAGTATATGATAACAGATTTAGCATTTTTAGGTGAACTGTCTGTTTAAGTGTTTATTTGGGCTCATCGTTGATGGTATTTACACGTTTTGTGCAACACTATTATTCTATCTTTAAAATCAGCTGTTGAGTCTGATGTGTTGGATGTTCTGTGTTGAAGTGATAACCAGCTCCAGCCTTCTGAATGTCCCGTCTGTGTGGCCGTAGATGTTGTTTACTCTCTGAAGGTCGTCTTTTATTTGTTAGAAAAAAGACCAAAGGTGAAAGGTGCAGTCGAGGTCAACTTAGTATCTGATTTTGCACATTGTGGGATTCACTTACAGTATGAAGAATACAGAACATCGCTGTACTGATTAATGTGATCTTTGTAATAAAAAAAGATGGAAACCAACTAAAAGATATTTTAAGATTTTACATTTGTAGAACATATTTTATATGTTTACTCTGATGCATGTTTACCTGTCCTTGGGTATGTATAATGTGTTTTTGAGTTAGAATTTAAACTATGTACTTATGTATCATTGTAGAAAATTATATTAACCTCAAAAACAATGGATACTGTGGATTTACTGATACTGTTGTATTGCCTGTGTAGTGACTTTTTTTTAAATGATGAAACATTGCTTGAGTGATGTTCTGCATCCATGAGTTGAGATGAAACTCTGAGCCAGACGGTTTCTGAGATGTTCAATGTCACAATCGCTTCATATCAGTGGATTCATCAAGAAAATGAGCACTTGATATTGAGAAGTCTCGTGTTATTCATGTGGCCTTCTTTAAACGAAAGACTCAAAGAGCCTTTCAAATACTTACTATTGATGTTCTTCAACATTTTCAGCTTAAAATAAAAAAAAATGTGTGTAAAATGTTCAAATGTTCTTGTTATTTTTAAAGGTGCCTTTTTTTTTGAAGGGGGATTGGTAGAAAGCAAAGGACGATAAACATTAAAGGGTGGATCTCACAAATGTCCTATTTCACCCCAAAATCAAAAGTAATTTCGCATTATAACAGGAATTTCAAGACAGTTAAAGGACATTAGCCTCACAAATTCGCATTATTGTAATGTTAAGAAAATCTCTTTCTCATTATTGTGACACAAGTTAAAATAGTTAGTTTTTTTTATGTTTTACAGTTTATATATACCATTTTTATCTTGTAACCTAAGGATCACTTAGGGTGTTTTATTTGTTTTTGTATTATTATTTTAATTTGCTTTAATGAAAATTTACAACCTGAGCAGGGGAAATATGCTTATTGTGAAATTACTGCATATTAAATAAATGCTAATAAAAATAAATGTGAAAGTTTTTTTCCCCTTTAAAGGGGTCCTATTATGCTCTTTTACAAAGTCTTGATTTTGTTTTAGGGGTGTACTAACATGCTCTCATGCTTGGTGGTTCGAAAAACGCATTATTTTTCACATAATTTACATTATTAAAATACCTTTTTCCTCATCCTGGCACAAACGACTCGATTAGTTCCGGCTTTGATGAAGGTCCGCATTCCGAAAAACAAAATGTGTTGTGATTGGTTAGCTGTCCCAGTGCGTTGTGATTGGCGAACAGCTTAGACGGTGTTTCAGTACTGCCACGCCCCTTGCTCCGTCTTTCAACAAAGACTTTTGGCTGAATTCGGCACTGTACTCCCTCATGTTGTGGAAGCTGTCCTCAGTAAAATGCGCAGCACACAATAACAAATTGAGGTTATAATGCTCAGCAACAGAGTTAAAAAATAAATTGCAACAACTGTTTCCTGACATCATCCACTTTCGGAAGGTGAAAAAAACTGCGTTTCAGGCGGTCGCGCACCGGACGAGAAGCGCAGCGTCGCGCCACATCTTTAAAATTCAAATGCATTATTTTCTATGAGTTTAGGCACACCGGCGGTGCCGTTCGGCGTCTGTCCGCGGCGCCCAGCTACGTCGTGTTGTACTTGTAAGAATTGTTCTAGACATGCCGAAAATTTGAAGCTACAGCACAGCAGCTCTTCTTCTTCATTTTCTCTGATGCACTAACTCTGCAGCAGCTCTTCTTCTTCGTAGTCTCGTCTGATGCGTTCACTCAACCAAGCGTTCTAACCACAAACCTCGCCCCTCCCCACCCCCCAACCATTCAAATTTCTGTCGCAAAGTTTTATTCTAATGAGCCGCTTTGTGATATCACAAAGCCCGGAAAACAAACGCTGTAGTCCAAACGAGCCGTTCGCTGTAGTTCTTGAAAAGGGATTTTTAAAAAACTAAATATCTCCCTTTGGAGTGGACTTTGAGATTTGTAACTTTCTAGATCTTTTTTATGCCCAAACATACACACTACACACTGACTAAAATTTAAAAAGTGAAAAAGCATAATAGGACACCTATAATAAATATACATTTATCTTTTCTTTTAGGGTTAAAATGACAAGTTTCCTTCTACCCTAAAAGTGGTTTAGCGAGGTGGCAGAAGCCCAGTTATAGAGTTTGTGTGTGTGTGTGTAAAAAAAAAAAGATATTATTTTCATGGTGAACTTCTACCTCTTAATGATCTTTATATAATTTATGGATTAAAAAGCCAATTTCACTTCCTAATATTTTCCATGAATAACACTGCCCATCTGTGTGACACTTTCATTGGCCCATCATAAATGTTCATGAAACAGTGAGTTGAGAGTGACTCAGCATTTCTCAAAGCAAGCCCCGCCTCTTGGCAATAAAAACCTGTCTCGAGCTCTGATTGGTTGAGCTCGAGAGGCGGCAGTAAATTCCTCACAGACTCTTAACGTTACTCTGAATATATGAGCAGAGCTTCCTCCTTACCATTCAACAGCTGCTTTGAAATGAGAAAACCACCTGAAGTCTTTTTCAAAAAAGTTACTCTTTAATACTTTTCGTCTGTGGTTATTACAAAGATGTCAAGCATTTAACACAGACCCAATGAAACAGACAAAAACACATTCAGTCGGCGGACAGAACATCACAGACACACAGTATAATCTCCCATTAACTCACAAGGGAACGAGTTTGCAGAATCCCTCTCTTTATTGACTAAAGTCGTGTTCATTTCAGTGAAGATTTTTCAAACCTGCGCTAAGATGAGCTGTGACGCCTCACAGGAAACAGGAAGCGGAAACACAGCCTCCGTCGAAGCCATCCACGTTATGACGCAACTGAGAAAGTATATGTACAAAAATTACAAGACAATCCGGGTTCTCACCTGGATACACAGTGTCACACTCGCACACATACAAGCCAATATATATATATAGACATCTGTGTGTTGTACAGACAGATATAATCATAACTTCATAACAGCACTGAAGTACCTAAAGCATACAGATTCCCATGATTCCCACGCTCCTTCCGAGCAAACGCATCAGAATCAGCTCGCATGGACTTTGTATGATTTGAAGTTTTGACCATCTGCTTATCTCTATATTTTAGAGCCATAGAAAACATTTACATTTGGGGTAAATGTCTGAATACAAAAAAAGGCACTGCCATTTGTTTTTCTAGATATGACTTCCCAGCCTCTTGCATGCATCTCTAAAATATAAATTACCTTTTTTCACGTTGTTTTTTTTATTTATGTTTTGATAAATTTTTCTTGGTTTTTATTTGGTTTTTATCGTTTCATAAACATAGGATTCTTTTAAAATATATATTTTTATATATGTATATGTACGTCAGCCTGCAGTCAATACAGGACATCGGCTCTTGAAAATAACAAAAAAAGACATCATAAACAATAGGGAAAAATTCAAAGAGCGTAGTAAAGCAAGACCCCTTTTTCAGAATAGAGTTAGCAAAATAGAAGCATTTATAGATACAAGAAAGAAAGGAAAACAGCAATATTAAAACAACATAACAAAAAACTGATGTCTTTTGACTATCAGGTAGGTTTTTTTTTTTTTAGATAAAGAACGCAAATTGAGAAAACAAAACGTCAAAAAATAACTAGGTTGTTATTTGAGATGTACTTATGGTTACCAGCCATAGCAAAAGTTAATACACAAGGTATCTTAAATAATACATCTAATGAATACAATAACCTCTGCATCAATAATAGAAAAGAATAAATAATCATTTGAATCTGCTAATTGTTTTCAAATGGCAGTGATGAGTGGCTTAATACACACAAATAAATGCACCTCTAGAAACAAGATGCACAAGATGCCACATGATGGTTTGCTAACATGCTTGTAAAACACCGGCTACCATTCCGTTTAAGGCATTTCATGCACATAGTTTGGAGGCACCAACTCGCTTATGAAGTCGACACACTGCATAGTCAATATTCTTTCTTTTAGGCAGCTTGAACTGCGTCGGTCGCCACTCAACGGATGTGAAAGTGCCTCTTTACTGTCTGTTTAATCATGACTGGTTTCTTTGGATGAGCCAAAAAGCATAAAACACTTGAGGTGTGGGTAGGTGCATCAAGTTGCAGGCCTGCGAATCCCTTCACACGAGGATGTACAGGATACTATAGTCCTGCGGTTCGGGAATTGTGGGGGATTTGGAGGAGAGGGCGGAGTTTGTTAGTCCAGTTCCTCTTTCCGGGACCCCCAGTTCCCCCTCAGCCGTTTGATTCAGACCATGCTGCTGATGAAGAGTCTATTACACGTTATTGCAAATTCACTTTTGATGGTTTCAGCAAGGATTCACAGCACCAAGGGCAGGAAAAGCAAAGTTATATAGGAAAAACTCTAAATAAGATACATTAACAATCACTGAACACCCTCATAAAGGGACTTTAATGTCCCGGATTAAAACAATTCAAGCAAAAAAACTCTTTCAGACCCTTCCCATGCAGAAAATCAGATCTTCACTTGTAAGAGTCTAAAACTAAAAGCTAATTTCTTATTGTAAACGTTCTATTTTTTATTTTTTTTATACCTGGCATGATTAACTAATGGCTGATATTAAGACAATACTGTAAAAAAGACTGTAGCCTCATTTAATGGTAACTATTGCACAGTTTCACCACCAGATGGCGCTCTGTACTAGTAACTGGTGCATTAGTGTTTTTTCCTCATACATACTGTATATTTCTCCCTGTTGCTCCAACAGTTTACTGACACAGTGTACCACGCATGTGATATCCCAAATACCCTCCATATGACACCTGTAATCTACCCAAAATCACTAAATCAATCTACAGCTGTGCATTTACAGATCCAAAAAAAACATTGTAAACCATTTTCCTCTCCAGGCCCACACGGAATCCGTAAAAATCTCCAGATTCCCACAGTATCTGAACGAACATCATTCATGAAGTTGTACACTTCTCCCAAGCGTGTTTATGCTTTCAGACATTTTACCACGTTTAATACAAATTTTCTGCCAAAAATATAGTTAATATATACAAATAATTTTTATTTCAATGTATTTTATTTCACTTTAATTGTCATTTATATATAAAATGTTATTTAAATGATATATTTTAAAAATATTTTATTTATAATTCATTAAATATATAAATATAATTTAATAACAACGTATATACATTTTAATAAAAATGATTTCTATTATTTGATATATTTCTGCATATTCTGTCTGGACTTGCTTACCTCTGAACCCACATGTTCACCTGCTCCTCTTCAACCTTTCCATCTACTTGCATTTGCTGGCATTTCTCCTATATTCCTCTGACCTCCTGATCTCCCTCTACTATTCCTTACGTCAGAATCCATGTACGACATTCCTCGCTCCCTCTACACTTCCTGTTTCCTTTCTCATCGCTGCTCTCACGTTCCCTCTCTTTCTTCCGAGTACCATCCCTGGCTCTTACTGTCTTTGTAGTGTTGTAAATCAGCTTTCCTGCTGGCTCAAAAGAAAACTACAACAACAAAACAATAAATACAAACACAATTGTAAACTAGTATGAAGCCATTTGGGAACCTAAAGCTGTACACCGTCCTCGGATTTTGACAACGCTCGCACCTGAAAAAAAATGACTTCTGATTTTCTTGACAGTATTACGTGTAAACATACTATGACGTAACATTTTTCGCATCTGCACAGAGGCACAGAAATCGAATCTGTAACTACGTCTTGATCTGGTTTCGTCTACTGGTTGGTTTGGATTTTGTGACGTCCCAGACCGCCACTTGAATGCTTTGAGTTGTCTCCGCTGCGTTACGGACCCCCTCTAATGGCCTGTCGACACGTAGACCCTTTGCGGCGTTCTAAGGAAGTGCTGAAGATGTGATTTCCTCCCAAACTCGAATGTAAACACGCTGAAGTAGTCATAGTGACAGAACTTGCTTGTGTTAATCCTTTCAGAAAATGGTGACTGGCACTGTGTAGACCACGCCCCACGTCTCTTATTGGCTATTTGGCGTTGGTAGGCGAGCAGGTGGAGGGGGGGAGTTTATAGGCAGAGAGGCTCATGACCTCGTGATGACCTTTTCCCCTGCTGCCAGGCATGCCTTCTCCCTGTGCGCCCCCTTTTCTTCTCTCAGATGGTTGAAGTTCGATCAACGCCATCTATGGAAACAATTGACATCGACACAATCAAGTGAAACTCTGAAACACTTCTGGAACCTTTCAACCCAAAATGAACATTTTGTCATTGTCATTCACACATATCACTGTCAAAAGTGTTTTTATGTTTTTTAAAGTCTCTTATGCTGACCAAGGCTGGATTTATTTGATCAAAAATAGTCAAAACAGTAATATTGTGAAATATTATTACTATTTATTCTATTTGAATATTTTTAAAATATAAATAAATAGGCTAAAAGCTGAATTTTCAGCACTCCATTACTCCTCTTCAGTGTCACATGATCCTTAGAAATCATTCTAATATTCTGATTTGTTTGCTTAAACATTTTATATTATTATCAGTGTTGAAACGTTATATTCAATTTGCTATTGCACCCTTGCTGAACAAAAAGTAATTAATTTCTTAAAAAAAACACCTACTGAGCCGAAACCTTTGAACGGTTTTGTAACTTTACAATATTTTAAATATAAAATGTCCTTACCCTAATCTTTTTAACAGTAATGTAACTTATATAACTTCTAGAAACAATGTTGCACTTAAATGTGTCCTTGAATAAAAGTATTAATTGAATAAAAGTATTAATTTCTTTCAAAACAAAACAAACAAAAAAAACAAAACAAAACAAAACATTTTCTGACCCTAAACTTTTGAATAGTAGTGTAACTTATATAGCTTCCTAGAAAATATCGCACAGGACTTCTGGGAAGTCCTGTTTTTTTTTTGCTTCTGGTTTATTTAAAATGAGTTGGACTTCCCAACCGTGCAGTTTCAAAGAGGAAGCAGTCTCATTCTGCGTAATGAGGGCACACAAAACTCCCAGGCAGGCTGCTGACCAGAGGAGGTGGAGGTCCTGAGGGGGGAAAGTCTAGGGGTACGTTGCCACAAGAACACTACGGGCTCTGTTGGCAGCTGTGGAGCGAGCGGGGCATTCCTGAGCTCACCGCAGAGCTGCCCACTGCTTCTGCCCGTCTCCCTGATCCAACCTGTCTGCCTGCCTCTCTCCTGTCTGTCTCCCTGCACTCCCCCAGCACAAAGCTGTGCTTGTCCAGCGCCGAGCCCACTGCACTGAAAGCCTCTGTGTGTCAGCCCTGAGAGAAAAAAACACTCTTTATGCAAAGAAAACCTCCACTTCACATGGGAATGCTCACTGCACTGATCCCGTGGCGTGTGGATACAAAGTAATGCTGCATCCTATCAAAGTGATGATACATCCTTCCTGTCTGAAACTGATAGTCACAATATTTTCTCTTTTGAAGATTGTTGTGTCTGATGCGTTGTGTAAAGCTCCCACCAAAGAAGCACCTCAAAAAGTTCCACCAAAATGTTGTGGAACCCTTGAACATTTTCAAAGGAAAACAAAGGATTTCAAAAGGCCTTTTGACCTTTTGAATGAGTGTCAGACGGGATGCTCCAAACAGAAACTGTCCCGTGGGGTTTCATGATCCTGCCATAGTCAGCATAGGTCCAAACCATTTCCTCAAATTCCGTTCTCATGGATTGGGGATAAAATCTGAAGATTTTCTCGCACAGATTGTTAAACAAACATGATGCAACACTAGAAACATCCTCATTCATTAGCTCATACCAAAAGATGAGTTTTGAGTATTATTCAGACACCAAAACGTGTAAATATCTTCAGATAACATAGTAACATACTACTAGTAGACTAGTAGTTTCTGTTCTCAGAGATCGACGTTAATATCGTCGCATAACATAGTGAAAAAAGGTTTTAAAGATTTTTTTGAACGAGGTTTCTTATGTTAACTGTAATATTACAGTTTAAACCAACTGTTGTTATTGTAATAAACATTAAAATGCGCTTTATTCCGGTGAAGGCAAAGCTGAATTTTTCAGTCTCATTACTCCAGTCTTCAGTGTCACATGATCCTCAAGAAATCATTCTAATATGTTGATTTGCTGCTCAAGAAACATTTTTTTTATTATCAATGTTTAAAACAGTTGTGCTGCTTAATATTTTTGTGGAAAATGTGATGATACATTATTTCCAGGATTCTTTGATGAATAGAAAATTCAAAACACTTAAAATAGAAAGTGACAAATATCTTTACTGTCACTTTTGATCAATTTAATGCATCCTTTCTGAATAAAATTATTAATTTCCTTCCCCAAAAATTTTTTTTTTTAAAAACTTTAAAAAAAACTTAAATTGGTGTAATTTTCATTTTGGGGTGAGCTATTCCTTTAAGTGCAGTATTTATAAACTGAGCAAGAAGTGGACATGTACCTCCCAGAGCGTGTTCAGTCATGCTGAGACACAGAGACTCCAAACGGTTATTGATGTCAGGCTCAGTCACAGGCACCTGTAAATCTGCAAAATGACAAACAAACTGAGTCAGCTTTAACAAGTTATGACAATACACAACACATGACAATTCAAATGAGGGCTGCAAACAAAGATGCATTTCAAACCTCTCATCAGAGTGTCTCATTCACATCCTTGTCATCATACTGCAATTGATCAATAGTTCCAAATTGCGACCTCGATTTTCAAACTGCCATTATGCTTGCAAATTGCACTGAACTGATTGTGTTCATAGTTCCCTCAGTAGTACACTGGCCTACAGTGTGAGCTCTTTTCTAAAGAGTAGCTTCAGTCTCGGTGGGCCAGGCTCTGACTGCTCAGGGCTCCAGCAGCGCTGCTCGGGCTGGGCTGGCCCTTACTTTAGCTGAGTCAACAGCAAACAGGCCTTTGAAAATCCCTTGTGGGAAGGAAGAGCTGAGTTAAGCAACCACTGGCTGGATGGAACAGATGACCTGCTATTTTTAAGCAGCAAATCCTGTAAGTTCCATCAAGTCTCTCTCACAGTGTTCCCTCTTTGATGCCTTTGAATTAATCAAGGCGTTAATGTGAACACATTTGGATGGGTGGCAATGAGAAAACGAGGGGGAATGAGTCTGACAGAAAAAGTGGCAGGCATGCTGCACAAAGACAGTCATTGTAACATGCAACCTATTACACAAAAACACAGTACAGAGTCTCGTGCACAGCTCCTCTTTCTTCTCCGAAAGGGTCCAAGTATTTCTGTAAATCCATGAGAATGGTGCAAACTGAAGGAAGTGAGTTTCAGCTGCAGTCAGAGTGGAGCCACAGACTGAGAGGAACATCTGTCTGCTCTGAATGTGTGTCAGTGGAGCACACAGCACAAAGAAGCCGTAAAACTTTAAATGTGTGACATGGTTTCAGTCAGAAAAAAGAAAACTGTCTGACCACTAACAAATATTTGATGATGTTTTTTTAACTTGACGTAAGCCATTCCATGCTTCTGTAGTGTTTTATTTTACCACAGAAATATATTTATGATCGGGGTATCAGCATGTTGAATGCAATTTTAAATCTAAATCTATAATGCACAACATTCAGGAAGTGCTGTCCACACACTTAAAAGATACACAGACCAAAAAGGTCTATCAAAAAATATATTTTATTGCTTTTCTAAGGATTTTTTTTAATCTATCCAGGGCTTTTGGGGGTCTTGACATGCTCAAAAACTTTTGAAAATTGGCACACATGTTGGCATCTGCAATCATTAGGATGCCACAGAGCTTGGGACCCGGGCGTGGCACAGAGGCGCTATGGCGTCCTCTGGAACACAGTCCAAAAACTTGCAGCATATCTCGTGCATATTTACACGTATACATATGAAACTCCGTACACATATACTGTAGATCTCACTGAGCCGGACAACTTTCGCACTGCATGTCATTGGCTCCGCCCAACAGGAAGTCAGCTATTTTGGATTGTTTAAAAAGCGCATATGAATACTCTTCCTAGGTTTTTCGTCCAATCACCACCAAGACATGGACAATATCAAGACATTAAGGATGCTAAATTGAGAAGGGATTTTTGATATCTCAAACGGTTTGGCCGTGGTGAGGCGATGAATTTATGGTGAAAAAACAGAAACAGGAAGTGTGTTATGACTTGCACATACATTGTCTAATTATTTTTAATGCAGCACAATGTACTGCACACAAGTTGATTACTGATTTTCATTCACAGCAAAAAAAAACAACAAAAAAAAACACACACACAAAAGAGAAAGTTTATCAAGATCAGATGGCATTTCGTTTACATGCATTTTTACCTCTGAGCTCCTTAACTGGAGGGCAACTTTTTTTCAAACAGTTGCCTTTTTTAAGTCATCTGGGGGTTTTTGTGTCAGAAATTATGGTAATTTAACTTTGCCTGACCAGACTGTAAGCTACAGTGTGTTTGAGTTCTTGTCTCTTACCTGTTTGCTGGAACATGGCCATGGTGTGTGGGTTGGTGTGGACGGGTAGCGATCGGGTCCTCTGAACTGAGCTGTGGGTGCGACTGGGCATGCTGTTACTGCCCCCTGGATTGGCAAACCACAAACCCTACCACAAAAACACACATGCCAGCCAAATTACAATCACATCATACTATAAGCTGTGCTCATGTGAATACTAGGACTGACATAATAGACTTGGTAAATAAGTGAGTTCACTAAACGAATGGATAATACATGAAAAACAGTTTCACAGTATTTATAACAGTATATATATTTAAAAAAAAATTTTTTTTTTTAACTTTTTTGGCATTGTGACATTTTTTATGATAGTTAAGCATATTTACCTAAAAAATTACTGCAATCCACTTCAGTATTTTACATTATTTTTTATAATTTACATTATTCTTAATTATGATTCTCATTACTGCAATACAATCATTTTTAACTTTTAAAATGTACACGCACACACATATACATAAGTTGTTTTTTTTTGCATTATGGTAATAAATGGACATGGCGGGGGGGGACACGTAACTGATAATTTTGTAAGATTCATCCATTCATGTAGTGATCTGATGTGAATAAGTTCTTCTAACCTGCGTATGCGACTTTCATTCACTCTCTCACTCCCTTCATTTGACTCCCTCTCCCCCTTTTCTGGCCCTCCCGTACAGAGGAGCAGGGAAAAACAGGAAATGCCTGTGCACTGTTCTCACTGCCTCTGACTAGCTCCCTCCCTCTCCCTCCCTCTCTCTTTCTTTCTCTCCTCTCCTCTTCTTTTCTCCCCTCCCCTCTCTCTCTCCTCCCTCCAGGCACACTTCTCCCCACACATGACTCATCAGCTGTTTCGCGCACCTAAAATCCACCGTCCACAGACTCTGAACCAGAGAGGCAGTTGGAACTTCCTCCCACTGTAAGCGTGCCTAGAAAAATGTTTGAGCAGACATGCAAGAATGCCAGGTTATCACTACGCTTCCAAAACCCGATCCTCAGTTGTTCCATTCAACAATGATGTAGGATTTCTGGAATGTTGTAAATTGCCTCCAGCTCCATCCACTTCAAAAACTAGAGCTCCCTTCAGTTTGAAGTGGTAATAGAGTCATTTATGCTTCGGGGTTCGGTGTTGTTTGTGAAATGACAAACCTGTCTTCCCTGCTTCAGGCCGGTTGGAGTGCTGCTGCTGCTTCGGGGGGTTGGTCCGAACAGGCCGGTGGTACTCAAAAGGACGGGTCTAACACCAGGCAAACTCCGCATCTGATACTGCCGCAGGTTCCTCCGGGTGGGAACGCTGCTGCCTACGCAGCCCGTGGTTGGGAGGGAGTTGGACTGACCGTAACGAAAGCTGAAATGAAACAGACAGTGTCCTAAAATACCACTCAGATAATATTATAGAAAGAGAAAGCAATTGCAAAAGTTTTAAAATTATTAAACAAATTAAATTTTTATTTATAATAAATAAATATTTATATATTGAAATATATAATACAGTATCTATATTTTGCGGATTATAATAATACACACCCACATTTGTTATATATCTATACTATTATATAATATTATACACTTTGATGTTTAAATTGTGATTTTAATATAGTATATAAAATATATATCTATATATATATAAAAAAAAAAAAAAAAAAAAAAAAAAATAAAAAATTTTAATAATATATAGATATATGTGTGGTGTGTGTGTGTGTGTGTGTGGTGTGTAGATTATTTAGTATATTTCTTTGAAGACATGTTTCATATTATGTTTCCTTTCCAAATTTTGTTTCTTTAAGTTACTTAATCTTGACAGGCTTAGTTTGTTTGAAAACAAACTCCAGTTTTTGGTATCATTTTGGCAAAAGTACAAGAGGAAAAATGAGAGTCTATGTAGGAGGGCCTTTTAGTATTGACTTTGACAATGAGGGACTTTAAAGTTACAAAGGTTGAGAACCAATGATGTAGAGGTCCGCAATGCCTCATACTGTGGCATAAAATAAGAGATTCTTGTTAAGTATCATATGCTCTATTTTCAGACCATGATGCAATCCAGTAGGGAGTGACGGAAAACCGGGACTCATGGTCCTAAACACATCTGTGTGGTCTGTGGTATCTGAACATCATTAAAGTCTTTGTCCAATAAATAAAAACACAGATGGCAATAATACAGACGCCCATCCAAAAAATTAATCAATGTATCTGACAGAGTTAACCTCAAAAGGACTGTTCTTGGCTAATGCCTGCCTCAGTCCACTGTATGATGTAATTCGGTCAAATTGAGCAACAGACCTGTTTTTGTCGAGAAACACTGCTCTGTTAATCAGATGACAGCTGTCATGGTGAATATCTTCCACTGAAATTTACTCAATCATTTATAAATATGTGAAGGATAAAGTACAGTCAAATGCCATTATTACAAAAGCAATTTATTTTGCAATAATGATTATCTGACTGTACATGATCCCGCTTAATACACAGCTACTTAACAAATTAAATTGCTGAAATCATTTTTTTATGTGAAAACATCACAGTGATAGCTTTGTTGTCTTCACATAAAATGACCAATCAAAATCAAGTATTCCAGAATATTCCTATTTACAAGAAATGCTTGATATCAGGTTGATACTTTAAGTAGTTTTAATTTGATAAAAATGTATAAACACAATTTCTACTTCATGTTTCAAAAGTCCTCCATAGTGTCTCAGGGAGGCATTTAAACATGAATAAATGCAATAGATTTTCACAAGCTAAAATTCTTTGATAGATGTAAAAGCACCATTTTTTGTGTGTGTATTTTTCATGCATGTTTTCAACATGTTTTGATTGATGTGGAATTAACTCCAATTAGAATATCTTGGATAACAATGGATTTTTTTTAAATGTGCATGTGTATTTTTAGATGAAGAGGGTTAAAACTTCAGTAATATTAGCCCAAAGGGCTTAAATATGTCAGAGCAACGTGTTCAAAATATTGTTAATTTTGAAATTACATTTACAGTATCATGGTCTTATCATAGGACCTAAACGGACAGAATCTCAGCAGAACAAGAATGTGAAATTGTGCCTTGATTCTAACCATGACTTTCAAATAGGCATGTGCCAGAATCCGAATAATGACATCGGAGATGACATGTACTACAGAACACCTAAAGGGAATAAATACGACATTCCATAGAATGTGTCATTCATTTTCCGTGCCTTTCCGAATACGGATTCACTATTCGGTCACATCCCTACTTCCAAAATCCACTTTACCTTCTTCTCTGTCCTGTTAGGTCAAGGAGAGTTTTCCGTGAAATTGACCGGAACTGCACCTGCACCTGCTGTTTCCATGATAACAACCTCTTCTTCTGCGTCTCTGTGAAGGCCTGTGAGAGGTGGGAGAAGTGAGACATCAGAGAAGTGAGAGACTCAAGATTTCCATTCCAGCTCAACACTGCTCAACATACTTTACACCTCATAACTGATCCGTGCTTAATGGGACTATGTCTGCTTATTCTCAAATTTAGCATGTAATTTGTTCAGCAGTTTCAATAATAAGGATAACACAAACCAGAAAAGGGAACTGTATGCTCACCATATGCTGACCTCGACAGTCTCACATGAGAAACTTAATTTGGATAAAAGCACCTAATAAATGGCTTAAACATCATGAAATCAAAATTAATGTTTAGTGAATTTAAGTCTACATTTATTAGCTGGCATCATTTATATGCTAATGATAGCATACTCCCTAAAATCTGAAATATTTTTTTTATCTGATACATTCTTCAAAATCTGGAATCTTCCTGATAAGATGACTGTAAATATACATATATAAAATATTATAGTATTTATTAATATTTTGAGTTAGATTTTACTTTTATATTATCCATTTTTATTTTCATTTTAGTTTCAGTTTTGTAATTTTTCTGTGCTTTTTTAAATTTACGGTATATTTCTATTTAGCTTTATTTTTATCTCTGCTTTAGTTTTAGTAATTTTAATGTTTTGACTTGAACATTTCAGTTGGTTGCCAAGGCAACATTTCTAATTTTCGATTAAGGTATTTCAGCTTTACTTTAATTACCGAAAAACTACACTGGTTCACTAACTATTTTACTTCCATTGTGTGACATTTTTCTGAGTGGAACAGGATATTCAACAAGTAAGGACTTGATTGAATCCATTGGGAATAATATAAAGCGGATGAATTTTCCACAATAAGACCAAGAAGTTTCATGTATTAATAAATGAATTAATGGCTATTTGGATTTCATGAACACTCACCTCATGGATTAGGCACTTATCAATAAGCTGTAGGTAGGAACTAATGTTCTCCTCATCTGACCCGGAGACAAGGAGCTGTGTGCAAACTGTCACAAAAACAGAAAGAAAGAGTTAAAGTAAACTTCTAAGACAATGGCCAAACTATATTACTTTTAATCTGCTATGGTTATGGAAAACTCAGCAAGAGGGAAGTAAAATACATAATCTCTGTCTGACATCTTCTGACCCATTTTTCTGTCTGTAAGATAAAGTTGTTTGGAAATGGCTTAAACCTGATGACCTAAACATTCCTAACAGCTACAAATTATTCTCAGATTACGGGAAGAACTACGTGTGAACCTTTGCCCATGACGCGAGTGAATTGAGCAGGGATGTCTCCCTCGGATATGACCGTGGAGCTGCCCTCCGTCTCTCCTCCGCCCAGGTGGGAACTGGCCATGCTGCTCTTCCCCTCTGCGCTCAGCAGGTGGCGCTGTGAAGACTCCCCTGTGCTGCAGGCTTTAATGGGTGTCTGGATGATTTGGTGGAGCTCCTGCAAGGGAGCACGTAGATTCCCTCCCTCCAAAATATCCTGAAAGAGAGAGATGACAAATGAGTGGATGCATGCGTAGTTGTTATATTCAAGGTTGTGGTGCAGTATTATTTTGGACACTTCCATAAATTCAATACGGGCAACTGTCGGGATATTTCAGACATGTAATGAGGCGGGAAATGACTTGCGAGGACAAAATGAAGGTCTACCAAAAATACGAGCATGTTTGTTTCCCCTTCACACGGTGCGACTCTTAACAGGGCCGACACATGCGAGACATTAAAACTTTAAATGGACCCAACTATCAGGAGGAGGTGTCTTATTTCTGATGCTACAAATGCATCGAGATGGAAAGCTTGATGAAAAGGTTGCTCTGAAATTAGACATCTGGCTCCTTCCTGTCTCTTGTTGTTTCGAATATCGTGTCCTTAGATGGCATTTAATAATTAACACATAAAAAGTGCATGTGAAAATGATAATGGCAGAGGTTTAGTGTAGAACTGCAGTTAAAGATCTAGGCTGGATACTGAAAGGTTAAAGGTTCAAACCCAAATCTGAAACAGTGAAAAAGTAACCACAGTATGAATGAGTGCAAATGTAAAGACTGTGATTGATAGGTCTGTGCACAAAAACAAAGACTATGAGTCAGAATAAACTGACATGGAGAGAGAGAGGCTCTGACCTTCTCCAAACAGCGTAGCATGTTTTGTCTGTCTTTCAGCTTCTGAATACTGATGATGATCTTGTGCCGTGCCCCTTTGGTGACTTGCTATATCAGAGAAAAACAACATTTAAAACAAAAGCTGACATGCTCATACTATGCAAAGCTGCTACAACATATAAAATGTACAAATCTATATATGTACAGTACATACATGATGGATAAAATATATAAGATTCCCCTACAATCAACAGCCAAATTTCACATAAAAATTGCCATAAATTTGCCTGATTAACTTTTCCAATTAAGCCCTATATGTATTATTCCACAAGGAAAGGGGAAAAAAACAGAACATGGTTTCACTAAAATGAGAATTTAAAATTATTTAAATCACGGCCAGGTTGTAATAATCAGTTCCCTCATTTTAATTGAATTAAATCATAGTCACAATTTACCTAAAATGAGGGAACAAAATAAATTATAGGAACAATTTTTTTAATTTGTGGCCAAGATATCTTTTGGATATATATATAAGTTATATAAATATAATTCAAAAGGTAAAACAAATGTATTTTTCCTACCCTATTTGCATTTTTTTTCATATTTTAATCATAAACCTTAGAAAATTGTGGTTGATTTCTCTAAACACAAGACCTGTTATCTTACATCAGTTTGTAAAAACATCTTAAAGTAAATGTATCTTATTTTACATATGTTCAATTATTTATACTGGAATACAAGACAAAATTTGAGCAGGAAAGTCATTTTTGCAGCGTAGCAAAGAAACGCATACAGGGTCAAAACACCAACCTGAGCTTCCAACTTCTGCTCCGTCATTGACATCATCTCATCATAGGTCACGGTGGAGAAGAGCCCAGCGTACTTATGGAGACGGAGACTCTTCAGCCATGACGGCACATCTGAGAGTGACATCACATAGTTTCAGATGAAAAGCAATGCATGATAAAATTTCTTGCGAGTGACCTAGTTTTTACAGGTCTGGGCTCATCATGACTGATTAGACCAATTATTTATTTTTAAGATCTGTTTACTTGTCATAAAAAATAGTCTCCTGTTTGGTCAAGTTTCAAATGCACATAAACAATTCTGTGGCTCACCTCTCATCCCGCTGCCCTCCTCATGGAATGTACTTCGAACAGCAGCGTGTTCCTCCAGGTGCTCGCTGCCTCCGCTGCCCGAGGACGCCACGCTGCTCTGAGGAGAGATGGGGGCGTGGTCGTGGGCCGGCCCGCGGGGACGCAGGTCCTCCTGGGAGAGCCATCCGTGCCCCAGAGGCTGGTTAGATCCGCCGCTCATCGGAGGGGTCAGAGACACTGAACGCCTCAGAGGACTGTGCTGCCCACCCGACAGGACTGCGAGAAAACAAACATGCGGCGTGAGATCAGGCCACAGGGATCATCATCAACACAAACAAGTCAGGACCGTTATATTTCTGGAAACTTCTGTCAAAAGCTTCAAATTTACAAGCTACGATTAGTAGCTCTGTTGTCTCTAAGCAGACATAAGGATGAACTTTTTAAAACATAACATTTTTTGTCAAGTCAGTGTGGACAATCGAGGCGGTCGAGTAGTACCGAGTGGTTACACTAGACTTTAAGCATGCAAAATTATTTTGGACTGCAATGAATATGAGCAACAGCATATGAGTTCATATTCCAGGGCTATTTTGAATAATAAATAATAATGAGTTCAAAATGTTATACCATCTAACATACCATCTATTCCGTATTTAAGCACCACTGCATACCATGCATCTCTAATTTTAAATTGAAGAACTTTATTATAATATTCCATTAGTGATTACGATCCACTAGATCCATTAACGATTTTATCACAGATTTTGTCTTTGAGAATGAAATAACTTGGAAAATTATTGCCAGATGATGAGATTATTTGAATATTAAATACATTTAAAATATTTTTTATTGTTAAAATATTTTTTGTTGTTGTTTACACTAGAGTTATTCATATTCAACTATTATAGTATTTAATATTTTGAATGGACTTTTATATTTTCAGATTTCATTTGAATTTTGTCATGTCATCTTTTGTCAAATTTCTATTAGTTTTTATATACATGTTTGTATTTAGTTTTAATTTATATTTATTTCAGTTTGCTTTACTCTTCAGACTGAGTTTTTTCTTAAGTGTTTTTGTTTTTCAGAAGTTTTAAATTGAGTTAAACTGTAACAGTAACAAAGTTATAAGCTGCATGTTTTTTGACTTGTTTGGGATCTGACGACACCGCTCAAGCTTTAGATTTTTGATTCACTAAAAAGAACCGACTCATAAGAGTCATTCGTTCGGGAATCAGACTACACTGCTAAAGCTCTACAGTGTGGTTTTGATTCACGACAAAGAACACAAAGAAGAAACACTCATTCACAGTCTGAAATATTTAGAACCAGTTCTGAATAAAAGTTCCTGGTTCCAACACCTAGTGGAAGGTAAAATATGCGTTATTAAAATCAGTTCATCGTCACAGACTCCATATTCAAGTAGACTCACTTGAATTCTTAAACAACTTTCATGGCAAACAAGCACAAACCAATGTCAAACTCATTCAGATGCAGTCTGACTAACAGCCTCTGTAGCACTAAATTGCTTTAGCCAGCACAACCAACACAAGTTTATTTGTTTCCACTAAGGGGGGGGAATCCTGGCAAACCAAACAAGCTGCGAGTCTTTTCCATTGCACCTACTAAAAAGGTGAGCCTGTCTTCCTCTTCTGGAACATTCGACCCCGTCGCGGGTGAGAGGAAAGAGGAAACAAACAGAGAATGAGATGGAGAAGATACGTTATGGGCCGTGTGAAGAGCCTTCTCTCCTCCTATATGCGGCTGTAAATGTTCGGACTATGTATAGGTCTTCGCGGGCTAGTTTAAAATAGGTGCCCAGCTTACATTACAGTCCCCAAATATTAGCCATTTTCCCTAAATACAAACCCCCACAAAGGATACCTTACAAGGGAAGAGCTGGGATGGTATGTGGTGCTTAGTTGGGGAGGTGAGAGGGTGTTTGTGTGAGTAAAGAAAGAAGGACACAGGATGCTGTTCTAATTCAATTTACAAATGTTCAACGGTGAGCATGTGGAAAAAATTTACAATGTTTAAAGATGTTCTTATATAATGTTACATTTTATTCTTTGTCAAGGAGACAATCATGATTAAGGGTTTGTTGTAAAGAAGTAAATTGATTAAACCTGTTTCACTCTGTTGATCTGATACAGTAAATGGACTAAAGAGAACTGACTGAATCCCTCATTATAAAGTATTATTAATATACTGTATACATATTATAATTTATAATATTTTCTTTAAAGAAAATAAATTAATAAAATGTATTAATAAATAAAAAACCTACAGTGGTGTGAAAAAGTGTTGGCCCCCTTCCTGATTTCTTATTTTTTTGCATGTTTGTCACATTAATGTTTCAGATCATCAAACAAATTTAAATATTAGTAAAAGATAACACAAGTGAACACAACATGCAGTTTTTAAATTAAGGTTTTTATTATTAAGGGAAAACAAAATCCAAAACTACATGGCCATGTGTGAAAAAGTGTCTGCCCCCTAAACCTAATAACTGGTTGAGCCACCCAACAACTGCAATCAACCGTTTGCGATAACATGCAATGAGTCTGTTACAGAGGATTTTTGGTCCACTCATCTATGCAGAATTGTTGCAATTCAGTTTTCAAGCATGAACCGCCTTTTTAAGGTCATGCCACAGCATCTCAATAGGATTCAGGTCAGGACTTTGACTAGGCCACTCCAAAGTCTTCATTTTGTTTTTCTTCAGCCATTAGAGGTGGACTTGCTGGTGTGTTTTGAATCATTATCCTGCTGCAGAACCCAAGTTCACTTCAGCTTGAGGTCACGAACAGATGGCCGGACATTCTCCTTCAGGATTTTTTGGTAAACAGCAGAATTCATGGCTCCATTTATCACAGTCTACCAGGTCCTGAAGCAGCAAAACAGCCCCAGACAATCACACTACCACAACCATATTTTACTGTTGGTATTATGTTATTTTCTGAAATGCAGTGTTACTTTTAATCAAGACGTAATGGGACACACACCTTCCAAAAAAGTTCAACTTTTGTCTCGTCAGACCACAGAGTATTTTCCCAAAAGTCTTGGCGATCATCAAGATGTTTTCTGGCAAAAATGAGACGAGCATTTATGTTCTTTTTGCTCAGCAGCGGTTTTCGGCTTGGAACTCTGCCATGCAGACCATTTTTGCCCAGTCTCTTTCTTATGGTGCAGTCATGAACACTGACCTTAACTGAGGCAAGTGAGGCCTGCAGTTCTTTGGATGTTGTTGTGGGGTCTTTTGTGACCTCTTGGATGAGTCGTCGCTGTGCTCTTGGGGTAATTTTGGTCGGCCGGCCACTCCTGGGAAGGTTCTCCACTGTTCCATGTTTTTGCCAATTGTGAATAATGGCTCTCACTGTGGTTGGCTGGAGTCCCAAAACTTTAGAAATGGCTTTATAACCTTTTCCAGAATGATAGATCTCAATTACTTTCTTTCTCATTTGGTTCTGAATTTCTTGGGATCTCGGCATGATGTCTAGCTTTTAAGGATCTTTTGATCTACTTCACTTTGTCAGACAGGTCCCATTTAAGAGATTTCTTGATTGCAAACAGCTGTGGCAGTAATCAGGCCTGGGTGTGGATAGAAGAAATTGAACTCAGGTGTGATAAACAACAGTTTTAACAGGGGGGCAAACACTTCACTTAACACGAAGGGCCATGTAGTTTGGATTTGTTTTCCCTTAATCATAAAACCTTCATTAAAACCTGTTGGTTGGTTCTTGTGTTATCTTTGGACTAATATTTAAATTTGTTTGATGATCTGAAACATTTAAGTGTGACAAACATGGAAAAAAATAAGAAATCAGGAAGGGGACAAACACTTTTTCACACCACTGTACATAAAATAAGAATTTAGCGCCCAATGTGCACTGTACGGAACACTACATGGACCACAATCACATGAACGAATGAATCTGTTTTATTCTAAATATCTGTATGCATTTATATTTATAATATTTCATTTGGATAATAAATAAATCATTAAAAATAATATATTAATATATATATATATATATATTATATATTAGATATATATATACCATGCAAACATGTAGCTTTACTATAATTGAAGAACTTTATACATGGAATCAGTTGGTGAGTACAATCAACTAGATCCATTAATGATTTTCTCAAAGGTTGAGAAAAAAATAACAAGAAAGCATTACTAAAGGATGAGATCATTAACTATTACATAATTACTTTTTTCTTAATTGTTAAAATAATGTAAATTTTTTATGTTTACACGGTGTGTTTTGTATTATTATACATCTATATAGTATTATTTGTCATTTCTGTAAGCTTTAGTATTTTTTAAGTTTTATTTAAATATTGGTATTTAGTTTATTGTTAGTTTTAATTAAAATCCTAATGAACTTATCAAATCTGTCTCTACAAAATATAATAAATACATAAATATTAAAAGTTATCATATTTCTCACATATATGAATATTTCTCTCTCACACACACAACACACACACACACACACACACACACAAGATACCAATTTGTTCATTTTTAGCATGTTAGGAGGTAGTTTTTTGGGCAAAGAATTTTTTAAGCCTAAATTTTTTAAGAATTAAGCCTACATCCTAATGTTGCTGGAGAAGAGTGAAACCAGTCCTTTGTGCTGTTAAGTACTCCAAGTAGTCAAAAATAAAGAGGATCTGGTGGAGTAGTGCTTTAAATGTGCCCTTATTTATATCCTCAGCTGTCTCCTTCATCTGAAAAAAAGACCCTTGCATTCTTAGCTGGAAATATCATGCTCTGACCACAGATATGTTCATGCTGAATATCTTTGTTATGCCCACAGCATGGCAGTGCCGCATGTACACAGTTTTTCCTCTTGTTTCATGGTCTATAGTACTTCTGAATGCTCCTACATGTGAGAAATAAACAGAAATAAACTTGAAGTCATTAGTACAACATCTGAACTTGAGAGGGTCTCAATGTTGAACGAGTTGACATCTTACTAGACTGGATCTGCGGCTGTTTTAATCTCACTTGCCAAAGATGAAATAGACAAAAGAGCAGCTAGCTTATATGAAACACCTGTGGTTATAGACAGACTAAATGGGAGACAGACGGCATCCTATGTTAAGCCGAAAATGAAGAATAGTCCACTCACTTGTGTTGGTCCCACTGCCTGTACCTGCAGCGTTGATAGTGGAGGGCACGGAGGATGATGGGTACAGTGAGAGGTGCCCGTTTTCGCAGCCCTGTTGCTGCTGCTGCCAACTTCCCAGCCCAGAGTCCCTCGAGCTCTGCCACCCGTTGAGACGGTCATCCGACCCATAGCGCTGGTGGTGGGGATAGAGGTGTGGAGGCGCACGCTCAAGGGAATCTCCGGCTCCTCGGGCAGCCGCCCGCTCCTCCAGGTGGTTGAGCCAGAGGGCGAGGTTCCCCCGGTCCTCGAGGGAGGTTGCGGGGTGGATGAGGGCGTAGGACAGAAGCTGCCTGCTTTCCTCTAAGTGCCGGCCATGTTCGATGGTGTGGCCCAAGATCTTCGGCAGGAGACTCATGTACTCCACTTTGGCCTCGACGTTGCCCGGTTTAAGGAGAGGCAGGTGGGTCAGAACCAGAGAGATGACCCGTTCTTTAGACTCACTCTGCCACTGACTGATCACCACTGCAAAATAAGAAAAGGAAGAAGGTTAGCATACGTTTACAAAAAAGATCATCTTAAAAATAAAATAAAATAACTTCAAAGTTTCACATATGTTTCCAGAAAGAACACCTTCAAAAAAATAAATAAATAAATAAGAGTTTATCATGGGAGAGATGTGGTTTATCGCATTGTGCATGGGAGGTCACAGTGATATATGTTTGGATGAAATAACATGAGCAAAGTCATCCCTGTTTTTCCTCTTCCTTTTAAATAACTGCCGCATTTTAAGTATTTGTTGGGGACACTATTCATTACCAGGGTCACGCAACCTATTGTAATGTGCCTCAGAAATGAACTAGGAACTATAGGGTCATTCCGTTTCAAATCAATCAAATTTCAGAAACTTCCCCGGATCAAATTTTGGATTTTGCTTGTATTTTTACTGAAGAAAGATAAACATGTTATAGTGCGAAGCCAAAATTAAAGTCAGGATGAATATTTACGGAGTAATCCACAACTTTGTAGAGATGGGTCAAAATGGCAATTTTCACCTGATATTCAGAGCCAAATTATAAAGGGGTAAAAATGACTTCAGAAAGATGGCAGCATTATGATGTTAATTTTACACAGAGATTGGTAGGTCTGTTAGTAAAATCTGTTGACTGTAGCAATCTTTGTTGTGTTATGTGCCAATGGTGACCATTCAAAAACGGGTAAAGAGCACTTTTCAAGTTTTTCTCCAAAGTTTGCATGCCTATAGCTCAAGAAGTATTTAAGATATCTTAATGACCTTTTAGATATTGGGTCTTAACAAACTTACCTTTTGGTATCATAATTTTTAAGGCTGTATATATGGTTCAGTTCCAGAGATATTGGAATTTCAATAGGCTCCAGGAGTAAATCGTTAAAATTGTACACATTTTCAGTGGTCAAAAACCAAATGTGAGTCACTTTGCATAAATATGATACTTCTTTTCTTTTAAAGAGGAATGTATGAAGAACAAATAATGTAGAAACTAGAAATGTGTCTCGTTTCCTTCTGTCAAAACAACTGCATTGAACATACCTGTGTGAGTGCAATAACTATTTTTTTTAAATAAAAATATATAAAATATATAAGTTTGCATGCCTATAACTCAAGAAATATTAAATATCACAAAGTGATTTTAGGTTCTAGTTCTTAATAAACTTTTCTTTTGGAATCTTCATTTTAAAGGCCCTATATCATACAGTCCCAGAGATATGGGGACCTCAATGACGCTCCATATTCAGATCGTTGAATATTACTCATTTTCAGTGGTCGAAAACCAAATGTTGGTTAACTGTAATTTGGCTCTGAATCTCAGGTGAAAATTGCGATTTTGACCCCCCTCTACAAAATAGTGGATTACTTAGTAAATATACATTCATGACATTTAATATTTTGGTTTTCATCACTATACATGTTTATCTTTTTTCAGAAAAAAATATTAGCAAAATCAAAAATTTGAGCCGGGGACCTCTGGTTGAGTTGACACGGAATGACCCTATAGATACTTTGAGGTCACGGCAGAGGCTTTGTCTACCACTAATAATAGAAAACGTTGGCCACAGAATGAACTTCTGACCACCTCCTGATCACGTCTATGACTCATTTATTCTGTCTGTCTTTACTTTGGACATGGAACCACTTCTTATAGGTCTAATGACACATGATCATAATCTCATGAAAGCTATCAACAACATGTCCAGGTCACATTTCACCCCAAAAAAAAAAAGTTCTGTTTTCTTCAAGAAAATGCAAATTTTTAGGAACAATTAGTTGTTGTTTTTTTCATTTTAACATATAATGTAAAACAATGTATTTCTTAGTAACATATGCAAAAATAATTATATATTCAAATTATAAAATGTATACAACATTGTAGTATGTTCTGCACTGCCTTTAATGTTGACAATATTACATTAAATAACTATATTAAATGTATGTTAAAATAGTAAGCAGAAAAAGTAAAAGTAAAGATGATGATCTGCACTCAAATACTCTATTACTTGCTTTTATTTAATAAATTCATGGGGATACAAAAAAACCAACAAAAATAACATCTGGATGCATTATGGTAATGAGAATTTGCACTAAATTGGCAAAAAAAAAAAAAAGGTTCTAAGAATGTAAAAAGTGGCATTTCTTTTGATTTTAGCATTAAATGTGACCATGAAATGTTTTCACCAGTATGCAGATGCAGAAAATAATCATTACCATTAGATCAAGAGACATGTTTAGCACTTTAAAATGACAATGTTTGTAGCGTAATGAAACAGAATCATAAATGTTTCATCAGCGTGTGTATGAGTAGAGATGTTTCAGCGATCTTCTGTCATGTTTAGCATGGAGCTATGCTTGTTTAGACCTCATTCCAATGTCATGCTAAAGACAGACGCACAGACTTGAGGACGACTGTGGACTGATGATTAAGTGTCTCTCTGACAATCTTTTTCAGGCCCTTCCATTTTTACTGATGGGCCACCGGGATTCTAGAGGGCAAGTTGACACCCAGTTCACAACCCCTGGTGGTCCTTTATCTATGAGGGTATTCAAACCCACAACTTTTCAGTTACTAACCCAGACTTTAAATCAACATCCATTTATTACAAAACTCAATAAAAAAAGTGTACATTTGATCAAGTTTATATCCTCAGTTCTAAATGAGACCATGTGTGTGCAACCACATTCACAAACCACTTTAAAACATGTCTTATTAAAGGAATAGTTCACTCAAAAATGAAAATTTGCTGAAAATGTACTCACTCTCAGGCCATCCAAGATGTATATGAGTTTGTTGCATTATCAGAACAGATTTGGAGAAATTTAGCATAACATCACCAATGGATCTTTTGCAGTGAATGGGTGCCGGCAGAATGAGAGTCCAAACAGCTGATAAAAACATCACAATAATCCACACCAACTCCAGTTCATCAATGTCTTGTGAAGTGAAAAGCTGTTTGTTTGTAATAAACAATTTCATAAAGATATTTTTAACTTCAAACTGTTGCTTCAGCCTAAAATATGAGTCCTCTATCCATGATATTGCTTTCCACCGTGAAAAAGTCACCCCGTCTGAATCAGGATTGAAATATATACAGATCAAGCACTGTTTAAAAGTGAAAATAGTCCAAAACAGTTCTAAACATGTGGGTGGATTTTGATATTAGAGGACAACAGGGGATGGACTTTTTCACTGGAGGATGCGTTATTATGGATTATGGACTCGTATTTTGGCCAGAAGTGATTGTTTAAATTTAAAATGCCTTAATGATGGATTTGTTTCTTACAAACACAGCTTTTTACAAGATGTTAATTGATGGACTGGATTCGTGTGGACTGCTTGTGAATTATTGTGACGTTTTTATTAGCTGTTTGGACTCTCATTTGCGGCACCCATTCACTGAAGAGCATCCATTGGTGAGCAAGTGATAAAATACGAAATTTCTCCAAATCTTTTCTGATGTAGAAACAAACTCATCTACATCTTGGTAATGAGGTGAAGGAAGTCAGAACATTTGCATTTGGAAGGAATACTCCGTTAGGGGTCTAATGTTCAAGATGTGACGAAATATGTACGAAAAAGTTTCTGAAATCAAAATTAGATGAAAGTGCTTAGTCAGAAACACAGGACTATTTTCTAAGTTACATCAATGGTGATGAGAGAAGGTTGTAAGTCCACCACTCTGTGTCAACACCATCAGTTCAGTTAAGTTTGTGCTTTGCCAAAGTGTGGAGTTTATCTTGTAATAAAGTCCTCATGACCCTCAGCAAAACTCCTCTACTAAAATTAAAGTCCAGCATTGAACTTGCCAGCGTCCTGCTCTACCTCAGTGGTTGCCAGCTCCTCTATGGGCTCCACCACTCCCTCCATCAATTACGCGGTCATTCTTCCTTCGCTCCACCCATCCACGCTGGATACAGAAGGGAGTGCGGCTGCAGATAAAACAATGCTAGCTTACTCATCTCAACGGATTCTGACTTCCTCTGCCACCATCCCCCCGTTCACTTCCGTCAGGATCCGATCGCGGAGATTCCAGAGAGACGTTGGACCTCTTTCTCAAACTATCCTTTTTTCATTCTTCTCTTTCATATGTCATTTGAAAGGTCTCACAGAGTAGGAAAAAACAAGCATAATTGTTTGGGGCTTTGACCAAACTTGAGCAAGGCATTACGTCTGTGTACGTCGCTACCTTGGTTCCAAATGCTGTAACTTTTGATTACGTTATGATATCACCACTAAATTTTATTCACATACAGCTCACATGTTGGGAAATATCGCCAAAAAATAGATTTTCTATCTTTATTTCTTTCCTGAGACATTGAATGTCAAATAAGATAGATATGAAAAATTTTTCTTGAGCACACAAATTTTTTCTTACACTTTATCATCTATTTCTCAGCATAAGAATGTCCAAATTTAAAGAGATTTTTTCCCCTAAATATATAGAAAGAAACATGGGCGTTGCTAGGCCATTATTAGGGGGGCTATATAATCGTCCCTGGAAAGAAATATATACATTTCTAATATTTCTATCAAACGATACTTACCTTTTGACTCTCCTTGCTACAGTTTTGGAGTTATTAATCATTATTTCTGAGTATGTCACTCGGAAAAAACAACACCTTCACGGAGGCAAAAATGACTTCAGGGCTTAGAGGGGTCATATGATGCGATTTAAATTTTTCCTTTCTCTTTGGAGTGTTACAAGCTCTTGGTGCATAGATAAGATCCCTGAAGTTGCAAAAACTAAAGTCTCAAATCCACAGAGATATTCTTTATAAAAGTTAAGAGTCAACCACGCCTACCTAAAACGGCTCGTTCTAACACGCCCCCACATATCTACGTCACTATGTGGGAAGATTTGCATAACGCCGCCCAAATGTTCATGCAAAGAAAGAATGCGTAACTTTTATTTTCGCTGTAGTATTGTTGCTGCCGCCATGTCGTGAAGACACTGTGTGTTTCATTGTGAAAGCGAAACTACTTTGTTTGGTCTTCCAAAAAAAGAGGACGATATCCGCTTCATCAAGCCTAGAGCTGATCTGTGCTGGTCGCTGAGGAAATACTTCAACTTCGCGCTGTGTATCGCCGGATCGGTTTTCACCGTGGATGAAGCGGAGTCCAGCACGGGGTCATCAAATGTGGTTGCCGCAAGCTACTTAGTCGATTACACCACGACCGCGCCGTTCCAAAGCCAGCCGCGCAATCACTCAAGATCGGCGCGATCACTCTAGCCCGCCGTTTGTTTTGTTGTGAAAGTGAAACTACTTTGTTTGGTCTTCCAAAAGAGGACACAACTAGAAATCAGTGTTTAAGTTGTATTTACAACACTGTTCCAGAACAGTTCAACCCAAATATTCATTTGTGTGCAGCACATTTTATGGAGGACTGTTTCCTGATCCTGGTAGAATAGACTACAATGGCGGCTGTTTTGACTCAGAGACTGTAAGTACGTTTTTTATATTTAAAGAATTTGCCCTGATGATTCAACCGCGAGGTTTGAGCAGTGTAGAGTAGCACTTGTAGTTTGTCATTTCTCCGATCACAAATGCAGACATGGTTTTAAAAAGACAGTATAAGTCATTATAATCCGTAATTATGTCCCCACTGGATGCAACAAATGCCTCATTTATAATGGGTTTTAATGTTTTTGTCTCGTCGCTCCGGGAGACGGCATCAACAGTATTGTGAGGGGCATAACATTTCCGTCACACGCTTGAGGTATTCGGCTAATCACAATGCACTGGATAGCTGGCCAATCAGAGCACACCTTGCTTTTCAGACCGATGAGCTTTGTAAAAATCGACGCGTTTCAGAAATGCGGGGAGGAGAAACAATAATGTACAGTATGTGGAAAATAATGTGTTTTTTTAACCTTAAACCGCATACACATTTCATTACACCAAATACACAAAATAATGTTCTTTTTAGCAACATCATATGACCCCTTTAAGCTGGTTTATGATGGTCTTCCAGCCCAACCAACGTAGTTAAACTGGTTAGCAAAATGGTCTTGTGACTTGGCCAGCTGTGAAGTTCCAAAAAGGTACATTACTAATTCTATCGCATAGATAACACATACAAATTCATATCCCATAGCTTAGCAGTCGACTCATAGACCCCCGGAGCTGGTGGAACGTGACACACACATGTGTTTCTCTCGGTCTTCTTCGGTGCCCAAAAACTCTCTGCTTCTTTTACTCTTCTTTTGACTTATCCAACAAAACCGCCATCCTTTTACAGTATTCAAAGTGTTTGCAACTATTAACTAAAGCATTGGAATGAAAAAAGTTGGATGTGACTGAAAAAGAGAAAGAAAGAGACAGAAACGTAGTGAAAGCAACATTCTGCAGAGAGACTGTGAATCACAGTTGATTCACAGCGGTCAGTCTGAGGAAAGCCCTTCTTTAAGGCTTCACTGAGTCATTTTTAGACAGTAAAACAATGCGTTCTAGTGAACTCCACGTGGCACCCGCTCTCAGCGAGCAGAGCTTTCAAACATCCTTGTGTTCAGTTGTAATTTGTCATTTCTCCACCCCTTCCACTTAACCTTCCGATTGGCTTAAAATAGAAGCTGCACTTCAACAGCACATTGTTATGAACAATCTACTCCAGAGGAACGAGGCCTGAGCAAAAACACTGAGATACTATTCCTCCTGAGCCTCAATAAACAAATGACTTTATGAGTGAGTCAACCGATTCGTTCAAAACACTGATTCATTCAGGAACAAAACAAGTGACTGGCTAAATTCACAATATAAAACCATCATTCTATTCCTACAATTTTTTAAATGTAAAGCTATGACAGAAATAGTAAAAGTAGCAAACGATTGTGAATTTATCACTGAATCATTCATTAAACTAATTCATTCAAAATAACAGATTCATTCAAAAATAAAATTGAGTGAGTCACTAAATCAATAATGATTATTAGGCCTAATCATAGCTAAGCTATGTTAGTTTTGGTGAGTTAAGGGGAGACACTGCAGTTAAAAACACTGTTTTTTCATGCACCTGTCAAGTTTTGGTTATTCATAAAGTGTTTTTTCAGACTAGTGGAAAGAAAACATCCAAAAGACACTTAAATGTTATTTTATAGCACTTTATCTATTTGTGTCTGTAGATTTCAATTACAATACATATTTTTAAAGGCCGTTTTCTCAAAATGAGTTTTTTCTTCTACACTGAGCCATAAATCTCCACTTCAGTAGCACTTACACACAACGAACTTTACATTTTTATTCCTGTCTATATCCTGAAGGTTTTTACAGAGGGATTTGTTCATATATAATTTGCTTGATTATATACAACATTTTATTCCCCCAAAAATTGTGAAAATGTAGTGTTTTCTGTCCGTTCTAAGCATTTTCTGAATTATGGAGTGACAAAAATGAGATACCCAAAATTCCCTCTGTAAAAACTTTTGACTCTTAATATGTAAAAAAAAATTTTTACAAGAATTTTGAAACTGACATCATCCACTGTTTATGTACGCTTATTTCTTAAATAATTATCAGGCTGTTATTAAATAGCTAACATTTTGAGAAAACTTGTAATACAAAATTTTTGCAATTATCAATGTAATCAATCAACTGGGTAAGTAAGGTGTGATAACTATTAGTTAATATTTTTACCTTATTCACCTGCAGTGTCTCGCCTTAAATTCTTAATTTGAACTTTTATTTGGTTTTATGGATTAAGATGATTGATTTAAATTTTTAACTCTGAAATTTGTATGATTTTCATCTTTTTATTGTTCACTGTGAAGCAACTTGGTCAGCATTCATGTTGTTTTAAAGGCGTTATGTATATAAAATAACAGTAACAATCTTAAGTCCATCTAGAAAGTATTAGAATTCCCCATTCCTATTTCTCTATAATACCATTTCAATATATAATCTATATATCTCTCTATTAATGATATATATTAAGAAAAACACAGAATGTGACATTTTGGGCAGAGTATTAAAAAAAAAAACTGAAATATACATGGTCCGAAGTATTGAGCTGTGCTCAGGATTTAGTAGAAGCACACTTTTGATCTAATACAGCCATGAGTCTTTTGGGAAAGATGCAACAAATTTTTCACACCTGGATTTGAGCATCCTCTGCCATTCCTTCTTGCAGATCCTCCAGTTCTGTCAGGTTGGATGGTAAAAGTTGGTGGACAGCCATTTTTAGGTCTCTCCAGCGCTGATCACTGGGTTTAAGTCAGGGCTCTGGCTGGGTCATTCAAGAACGGTCACAGAGTTGTTGTGAAGCCACTTTTTCGTTATTTTAGCTGTGTGCTTAGGTTCATTTTCTTGTTGGAAGGTAAACCTTCGGCCAAGCTGAGGTCCTGAGCACTCTGGAGAAGGTTTTCGTCCAGGATATCCCTGTATTGGCCGCATTCATCTTTCCCTCGATTGCAACCAGTAGTCCTGTCCCTGCAGCTGAAAAACACCCTCACAGCACGATGCTGCCACCACCATGCTTCACTGATGGGACTGTATTGGACAGGTGATAAGCAGTGCCTAGTTTTCTCCACACATACCACTTAGAACTAAGGCCAAAAAGTTCTATCTTGGTCTCATCAGACCAGAGAATCTTATTTCTCATCATCTTGGAGTCCTTCAGGTGTTTTTTAGCAAGCTCCATGTGGGCTTTCATGTGTCTTGTACTGAGGAGAGGCTTCCGTCAGGCCAGTCTGCCAAAAAGCCCCGACTGGTGGAGGGCTGCAGTGATGGTGATTTCTACAACTTTCTCCCATCTCCCGACTGCATCTCTGAAGCTCAGCCACAGTGATCTTTGGGCTCATCTTTACCTCTCTCACCAAGGCTCTTATCCCCCGATAGCTCAGTTTGGCCGGACGGCCAGCCAGCTCTAGGAAGGGTTCTGGTCGTCCAAACATCTTCCATTTAAGGATTATGGAGGCCACTGTGCTCTTAGGAACCTTAAGTGCAGCAGAAATTTTTTTGTAACCTTGGCCAGATCTGTGCCTTGCCACAATTCTGTCTCTGAGCTCTTCAGGCAGGTTCTTTGACCTCATGATTCTCATTTGCACTGACATGCACTGTAAGCTGTAAGGTCTTATATAGACAGGTGTGTGGCTTTCATAATCAAGTCCATCAGTATAATCAAACACAGCTGGACACAAATGAAGGTGTAGAACCATCTAAAGGATGATCAGAAGAAATGGACAGCACCTGAGTAAATATATGAGTGTCACAGCAAAAGGTCTAAATACTTAGGACCATGTGATAAAGACCATGTCTTTTTTAATAAATCTGCAAAAATGACAACAATTCTGTGTTTTTCTGTCAATATGGGGTTGCTGTGTGTACATTACTGAGGAAAAAATTAACTTAAAGATTTTAGCAAGTGGCTGCAATATAAAAAAGAGTGAAAAAATTAAGGGGGTCTGAACACTTTCCGTACCCACGGATGATCTTATATAAATATATATATGTATATATTATATATATACACACCACACATTTGGACATTAGCTTACTGGAGTTAGTGAAAACCATGCCACTCAATACGTCAAAACTGAGGGGTCATTAAAATTTTTCATGTTTTTAAAACAAGTCTCTCATGTTACAAATACAGTAAAAACAGTAAAATACATACAATATAAAATACAGTAATATTGTGAAATATTATTACACAAGAACAAAACAAATGACTCTCTTTATGAGTGAGTGATGAATCATTCAATCAACTCATTCATTCAAAAACACTGATTTGTTCAGGAACCAACCAAGAGACTGGCTGAATTAGGGAATATCACCTATCATAGTTATCCTATAATTTTTACATAAAATGTTCTGTCAGAAATAGTAAGAGCAGTATGCTATCACTGAATCATTTGTTAAACAGATTCATTAAAAAACACAGAATCATTTAGATATCAAACAAACTTTTTCTGAATCATTTCACTGAATCATTTAGTCAACCGATTCGTTACTCAATATAAATTCTTGCTTTCTGATTATATGAAATGTTACATATGAAGCAAAGATTTGTGTTATGAATAGAACATATTCTTTTACATCGACAGACCTTTAACAAACAAACAAACAGAAACACAGACAGGCATGCTGTTCACCAGACGGATGGTTAAACCCAAGCAGTGCACATTAGAGACCGTTCAGCCAACCGTACGCAGACAGACGTTTTCCCCTTTTAATTATAGATGAACTTTGAGTCACTTTTAATGAGAGAACGAATATAAACCCCATGCAGGCTACTGTAACAGCATCAGTGCACCTCTTGACCTGGATACATGCCTCGATAACACTCAACCCCCATCATATGCCACCAGATGCTCCATTAACACCAGGGACACAACTGGCGGCTGATAAAAACACACGCACAGTCATACAAACAGTCACGCACATGCCCACGGAGGAGATGTGTTTGTCAGAGACATGATTCTCTCGTGCTAAAAATAGGACAGACTCCAAACACCAGTGGACTGGTGATAACACCCTATTTATATGAGACCATCAGAGACTGCATCAGCTGAAGCACACCCTGTGCCGACACACTGCACACAGAAAGGAGGTCACCGAAAGACAAGGGATCAGAGGCTGCTTTGCAACCAAATTTTCACCTTTGTCCCTTACAAAAAGTACTGTGGTACCAGATAGTTATTCTATGTTACTTCCACATTCATATGGTATTTTTAAAATAATATTTCATATACAAGCATTACATTTTTATATAAATCTATATTTTAGATGCTAAAACTTCATTTTATTTTCTTACCACATTTAATAATCTTTTTGCCTTTTTGTTCATTTTAAATATATATATATATACTCCATGTAGCTTCTCAATTAATATGAGCTTATAAAAACTACATGAACAATTATGAAATAATGTGAAAATATGGTTTAAAGTAGTTTTAGATGGACTCATGTCACGCATAATTTAAACAACTTTAAAAATCCCTTGAAATTTCTTACAAGATAAAGCGGGGCGGGTGCACGACAGAAAAAGTATTTTTAACAATACGTTAAACAGTAATATGGTCAATATTATAAATAATTAAATCTGTATTTTAAGCATATATATTTATCATATAAAATACATCTTTTTACTTATTTGTCCAGTGTTTCAAGCAAAATTTCAGTAAATGGGGTGAATTATGTGAAAAAGGTCCTTCCATTTCATCTTAGAATCATTAATTTGCTGATTTTCGTTTAAAGAACTTTTCTTAGTTCACATTGAAAAACATTGTGCTGCCTAATATTCTTGTGAGGAAACTATGATTTTCTTTGCAGCCTTTTGTAACATTATAAACATTTTTACTGTCACTTTTGATCATTTTAATGTTTTTACTTACAAAAAAAAATAAAAAAAAAAACAAAAAAAATTTACCTACCCTAAACTTTTGAATGGTAGTTTATATACAAAGTTCTTGAGAAGCACTAATATAGTGTTTTTTACAGTATTAAAAACAACATTATGGTAATAACATGGTGTCTCTTGGTAAAGTTCATAATGTGGCTGCATCCATGGTGATCCTGGCCTCAACTATTGTCCAACATTTCTCTTGTTAGCGCAACAAACACAGCAAGAGTTGGTTTAGAATGGGACCATTCCTTTTTTATAGTTGTTGAGTCAACACAGTAAGCACACAACATGTTCCTGGGAGGATGATGCACCACTTTTAAATCTCTTCTTGGGACGGAGACAGTGGACACACAACATCAGATCAGCTTCACAAATAATGCAAATACACACCAGACACAAGAACCAGACACAACCAAACCTGCTGTATAACACATCAGAAGGTCTAAAAATGAGGTCTGTACTTTTTTCCACCTATGAGGGAAAAAACAACACTGGAATTGGTTTGTGGACACAGTATGAACTTGCATCGAGAAGATTTTTTCCAGGAGGGAAAGTGGGGAAAGGAAAAATGGCCTATTTGGAAAAAGTGGCTAGAGAGTGAGAAGGGAAAGAACGAGAGAGAGAGAGAGAGGGAGAGAGAGAGAGATGCCCCACCCATCCCTCTAGCTGCTTGCTCCAGCTCAGCAGTGCGGAATGTGCTGGCATACCACAGGTTCAACAAAAGAATGCACAGTTTCCGACTGGGGTGCGTTGCATCCGAAACGACGCTGGTTAGACACATACCTTCTTTTTGAGATCATCCCCCTCAACGCTACTTTAGCAAACACTTCCTTAAACGGGCTCCCCAAGATCTAATGCATTCAGCAGCGTAGTGGGTGGAGAGAAATACGGAGCATCAATGATATGGAGAAAGGGAGGGTAAGAGAAAGAAAGAGAGGAGAATTACCGTATGGCTAAACCAAACAGCATTCCACCTAATGACCAGTGGAAACGCTTCCACGTGAAGGACAAAGCAGCACTGAAGAGATTCCCAGGAGTCTGGAATTAGACAGTCCTCTGAGTGGGAAGCTGAGAGAAAAGCCTCAGATGACACTCCAAGAAGTAACTGAGGAAAGAATGAAGAAATTACCCAATCGACGTGTGGTATACTGAAATGACACCCACGGGAGCGTGCGCGAAGCTCTGGAGAGGCTGACGTTTTAGTTGGCAGAGAAAGAGAGAGAAAGAAATAGCGTAAGAAGCCCCTGTTGAACTTTAGTGGCCCCACCTTTCCTCAAGAGCAGCTTTAACAGGTAATGGCTCTGTCTCTACAGGTCTACACAAGCCTGGACCCCACCAGCACCCTGTCTGGGCCTTACAGTGCACTTAAAGCTCAGCATGTACAGTAGTAGGGCCAAGCCATACAGATGAGAAATTCAGAAACCCCTTTTCATTTCCAAGATGAAGATGCCCATATAGCATCATAGTCTCTGTTTACTAGTGTTATTTCTAGTTGTCTTGTCATGTTTTTAGAATTAATTAAAAATAGTTTAATATATAAAAGTTGTCTTAAGTATCTTAAAAAATGAAATTATGTTCAAAATTATAAATATATTTATAATAATATTGTTTTTATATTTTATATGTAATTTGAGTTATGTATACAAATTAACTTATTTTTTGTATGAATTTTACTACATAAACTTAAATGTCCTTTATATATACAATATAATAATATTGCCAGCATAGAATAAATTTAAGTACAATATGAAATTATGATTATTTTAAATTGTGTTAAGTACGAATATACATAAAAATTCCATTCCAAGTCCAATATTGTAGTTTTATTTAAAATCTATAAAATATTAAAAATGTACGTTTTGTGTATATTGCCATGTCGATATATGTTATAATGGTTGGAGTGGGTGGGAGGGTCTAGTTGATATAATGGGTTTGGTGTGTGTGTTGTTAATAGGGTTAGGTGCTGCGATACAGTGCGCTGGTATGTACCAAGGAGAGGGTAGTGTGTGAGTGAAGTACTTTAGGATATGGTTGGTTTGTGATCTCAGGACTTGTGGTAGGTATGTCTGTGGTAGGTACCAAGAAGTTCTGAGGTGGTAGGTTCGGGTGGGGTGGCGCTCAGGCAGTCGAGCGGATGGAGGGTATATGGCCGAAAACACAGGAAGTCCAATAAACACAGCAGGTCTATAGAACTGCAGGTCACTTATAAATAACATAATAGACGTGCTAATGTTTGACAGCGGAACTGAGTGAACTGCGTCTACAAAAGTATCTTGGATGTAACAGTGTCCACACGTGTGTGGGAACACAGGTATGATGAGCGCCGCCAGTGAAACGGGTAGGCCACAGAACAACCCACGCCCCAGCAGAGCCCCGGCGCCAACCCGACCGGCACGCCGACCAACAATGCCCCCACTAATAAGTACCCACGACTCCGGCACGCAGCACCGCCTCAGTTCCTTTTCGCACACAATCACCAAATGTTACATCTGCTGTAGAAATTAGAGAATGGCTGACAGTTCTAATTTTGGCTTGGCAGGCGCTTTGTGCTGAGAGTTTGTCTGTGCTGGAGCATACACTTTCTTCCTCTCTTCCTTCGAGCCAGTGATATTTATGGCCACTAATTCTGTTCGGCGTTGGAAATAGCAGCACAGACTAACTATCCATTGAGCTCAGCTGGACAGACAACAAAGTGGGAAACACCTGCCTCTGTCAGTAGACACAGCAGTCACTGTGGCTCCGAGTCATCTGTTGCGCGTCTCTATTGTTCAGTATACGGATGATGAGCTCTCACTCTCAAATGCAGGAAGCTCGTCACGGCCCACATGTGAACCCATTCATTCAAGACTGACCCCGAAGCATTTTCTCTATCTGATCTTCTCTATTCTGAGCCCAGATGAGCTTTCAACCTGTGCAAATGAGCTCCGCCATTTTCATCCTGACCCAAATGCACTGTAGTGCAAAATCAGGTTTAGCCTGATCCTGCAAAAAAGAAACATTTCGATATTTTGATTATCTGTGATCATCTCTGAAACAACAACCACAAAAATATGTCAACTATGAACAATTCCTCCGTAATTACAATAATGAATAGTCTAGTCATTGCATTTTTCTTTTGATATGATGGATTTTGACTGTTTTGCTAAAAAGTGCTAATATTTCACTTCATCAGCAGGCCTCAGACTCCGGCCCCAAAAACCTGCTCCATTCATGCCCTCCAGACAAGACAACATCAGGCAGGAAGTGCCATTGTAACCTGATGACCGTAACAGCCATAAAAGCTGTCCTGGAATGGAACGGAAATTTAGTCTACCTGTGGAAGTCCAAGGTGTTGTGTGTATTTTACCACTTTTAATTAACTTTTTGACTTCACTAGTTCATTTCTGTGCTTTGACAAATGAACTATTCCAAGTACAAATATTTCATGTAGCCTTAAGAATACATAACAGTGTATATATATATATATATACACACACACACATACATGCACACACAATTTTTATTGAAAAGTAATTTAATTACGACTACTTAAAAAAATTAATAGTCCTTTTGAGAATTTCCAAAGAAATACAAAGTAGAAAATTTGATGAATTTAGATATTTTTTTATCATGTTCACTGCAGCAAGACAATTTTATCCTTAAATAAATTACTTAAAAATAATAAATCACTTAAAAATGTATTCATCTGTATCTGCTTATCACATTCTGGCTAATATTATAAACCAATAATTATTTTTGTTGCTGATGAATTGGCCTATATCAAAATGATAATGTACATTTTAAGTAAATTAAAAACAAAACTCATTCATTTAAATGCTATAACTGAATTTAGGTGTCACAACATTATAATGTACAGTATGAAAAATAGATATTCCTTTTGAGATTCCTTATAACATAATTTCAGGATTAGCAAATTATGTTAAACAGTGTTTTCAATTATTTGTGGTTTTTAAACGATGAACTTTAGTGGAAATAGACGATGGCTAAGGTATATATTATATATATATATATTATATATATAAGGAAATGAGCTTGCCAATTAATACCAAGTACAAATAGCCAATGTCGACTGATACCGATACCTTTTAAAACAAAAGTCGGTGCATTGAGAAAAAAATTAAAATGATAGTAAAAATAATAATTCAAGTTAAAGCGGAGATTTAAAAAAAAAATTTGTATGAGAGGGGAAAAAAACATCAACTTTTGATCAAGCCCCAAGTGAAATCCAGTAAGTTTCCAGAAAAAAAATCAGGTTTAACAGACTTTTCTTTCCTCAAGGAAACTTTGGGGACAACCTCTGGCATGAAGTGCCACTGTAATCCGACGACTGTAGAGTCTGTAAAAGCTTCACTGGAATGTAAGAACATCAATTTAGTCTACCTGTGGATGTTCCAGGGGTTATGTGTGTGTTCAAGTGGCACAGAATGTCACAGCCGGAGCTATTCCTGGAATGTGAGCCTCAAGTCTGCGAATTTGAGTGCAGAGAGCTCTATTTAAGGAAATGTCTGGGCCCCTGTGCTACTTGAACCCCCTCCTCATTTACTGATCATTATTTTCCTATTTGGAAGAAATCTTTATTTCTGTACCTGGAGGAGAGAGAGCAGAGATTCCTATATAATTGTGCAAAAATAAGTGCCGATCTGTGAAAAAAGGTCCCATTTAGGGCAAGTGGAAGAAACACATCCTCATACTCAAATACAAACCCACTCCTGCTTCACGACTGTCTGGAGAGGGAACTAAGTGAACTGATGGGAGGTTGGAAAATCTCAGCCTGACCTCTTAAAAGCACAATCAGCACTTTTGAACAAAGTCTTGCATTGTGGCACCATGATGCAGCTGCATGCGCTACGCATTTACCAGCTGCAGAATAAAGCATACTAAACAGTAGCTGCAAAGAAACATGACACCAGCCTCACCAGAGAGACACACTCAATTTATTTTATTTAATGTTTTATTTGTTAGGGACAGATACAATAAAGTGAAATTGAAATATGAAAGATGAAAATGTAAAAAACAATCATCCCATGCATGTACCATAGTGCTTGTAGCCGAAGCCAATTTGCAACACTTGTCCCTAGGAGGGCTTTTATAAATTACAATTACAATAAACTAGTACACAAATTTATAATATAAATACACTAAACACGACTACAGGTTTGTTGATGTATCAACCAAGATTTTGTGGCCTTCTTAAAATAATTAAAATTTACAGTAGATTTTAAATAGTCAGGCAATGAATTCCAAAATTTTACACCTTTCACTGAGAGAACAGTCTGAGTAAATGATGTTTTACAATGTATAACTTTACAGTTTCCACTAGAAGCCGCTCTAGTGGATCTACTGCTTCCCTGCAATCTCTCGAAAAACGCACATAAGGGCATAGGAGCAAGACCATTTAAACATTTAAACACATACTTTACATAATGAAAAAAGACAAAGTGAGCAAAGCTCAAAATCTTGTATTTGCTTAGGATCTGACAATGATGGTATCTTATTTGCTTTCTATCTAAAATTTTCAAAGCTCTATTGTAAAGACATTTAACCTGATTAATTATGGATTGATTTGTCTGAGACCAAATAGCTAATCCGTATGCCATGTGTGATAATATCATCGAATTTAAAAACAAAAAAGCATGATCATATGTTAAACAATTTCTTATTATTCGAAAGCTGGTAAGATTTGCTTTAATCGTTTTACGCAACTTTTTAACATGACTTTTAAAATTTAACGGACAATCTAAAATCATACCAAGATATTTTTCTTCTGATACCTGTTCTATAATCTCATCTTTAATTCTAATGTTTAATGATTCTGTTACCGGTAATTTTCTTATTGAAAAGCATATGGACTTTGTCTTTTTAGTATTTAAAGTTAAAAAAGAGGCATCAAGCCAAGCTGACACTTTCTCTAAATTTCTTGTCAACTTTTCTTCAATTTCCATACAGTTCCTACCAGATACGTAGACAACCGTGTCATCAGCATACATTTGAAGACTCGCATCAGGACACACTTCTGGAAGATCATTAATATAAATGCTAAAAAGAATCGGACCCAAAATTGTTCCCTGAGGAATTCCTATATCGATGTTATGAGGAACTGACTTAAAATTATTAATGACAACACTTTGTTCACGACTTTTTAAACATGAATCAAACCATAACAGAGATCTTTTTATATATTATACTTTGTTATTTTTGACATTAAAATATTATGATTTACGGTATCAAATGTCTTTTTCAGATTCAGGAATACTGCACCAACTTTAAATTCTTTATCGAGTGACCGCTTAATATTTTCTAATAATAAACAAGTAGCAGTTTCTCTAGAATGGTTATGTCTAAAACCAAATTGTAAAGGGTGTAAAAGATTATTAGTCTCAAAGTGCTGCAAAAATTGTTCTGATACAACCTTCTCCAGCACTTTAGAGAGAACCGGGAGAAGACTAATTGGTCTATAGTTAATTATATCACCTGAATTCCCAGATTTCAAAACAGGCTTTACCAATGCTTTTTTCCAACTATCAGGGAACTGCCCAGTTCTGATAGAAAGATTAATAAGATGGGTAAGGGGCTTAACTAAAACACTTCCATTTTTTTTAAAAGGCAGTGTCAAGATTATATATATAAATAATAATCTAGAGAGTATATATAGATAGATCTTTAGAATAAAGGTAGTATTTAATTCATTAATAATTCTCATAATTACAGTACAGTACAATACAGTAAAGCAAACAGAATTGTTGGGTATGTGAAGAGCGAGCGTGTCTTCTGATGCATTGTTCTGAGCTGCAGTCAAGCGTGCGCTGACAGCTCACCCCGCATATGGCATGAGCTATGGAACCAGTCTGACGGTGTGGGAGATGCGGAGATGAGAAATTAATACTTTTATTCTGCAAAAAATATATTAAATTGATCAAAAGTGACAGTAAAGATAATATTACAAATGATTTCAACTTTGTTCATCAAAGTGTCCTGGAAAAAGTATCACATTGCACAAAAAGAATTGCATCCACAACTGTTTTAAAACATTGATAATAATAAGAAATGTTTCTTGAGCAGCAAATCAAATCAGTATATTACAACGATTTCTGAAGGATCATGTGACACTGAAGACTGGAGTAATGATGCTGAAAATTCAGCTTTGCCATCAAAGGAATAAATTGCATTTTAAACGGCATTAATTAAAACATATAATTGCAAACTCTAAAAACAGTTCATATTATTATTGTTTTACTGTTTTTCTGAATAAATGCAGTCTTGTTGAACATAAGAGACTTCTTTCAAAAACCACCACAAATCTCTTTCTGAACCCTGACTTTTGCCAGTAGTAAAATATAGTCATAACCTACAATATACTGATTTTTATGGGAAAATAATTTTTAAACGACGTACGTGTAATAAGTAGTAATAATAGTTTGACATTTCCTCAATACTTTCCACATTTCTCATATATCTACTATATATATATAAGATATATATAACAAATTTTTTTTATTTTTTTTTAAACAGGGTTATTTTTGACAGGCAAGGTGTTTTTTTTACACGACCATTGAGGAATTTTAAGCAAAGTATGTTGCAGACATTTCATGAAGAACCTAAAGAATCATACCAACTTGTGAAAAATGGGCATCCAATGTCCTCGTTAACAGACACATTTCTACTAGTATATCATTTTAATAGTTATTTCTGGGCATAATGAAAATAATAATTGGGATGATTTACAATCATCTTAATGTGACTGAATCCTGATTTGGGCTAGAAGTTAATTCAACTATGTTCATAGGAAAATCTTCAGCAAATATTCAGCAAACTTCAAGACACAAGCATCTTATATGAATGCTAAAAAGCAACATGTATGAACATTGCATGCAATCAGCATAAAAGAAGATAAGACTTCTGCTCAGCTAATCAAACCAATTTGCAGATAAGCACAGCAGTATAGACAAGACTGCAAATTAAACACAGTCTCCTTCAACAGCAGCAGAGATGTCGTAGAGGAAAGCAATGTTACTCAGTAGGCCAGTAGGGAGAAAGGATGATATATCTTATGCCTTTCAAGTACCTGCATGTCATCCATTCCTTTTCGCTGAGATGAGCATATTTTGCCTTTCATTAAGATGAGAAACAGATGATGAGTAAGTTATTACCCAGACTGACTCAAGTGCTGATGTCATCCAAACTCAGCATTTTTCTTAACAAAGTTAACATCGGCGCCAGGTTTTCAACAACTTTACTTGAGTGGGAAACAAGTAGTGCTAACAAAGTAAAGTGTGTCTGAGAGGGCAAACCTAATGCTGCTGATTACACTACACTGTCCTTCTGTTGAACGTTTTTCAGTTGAATTTTTGAAGGGCTTCTATATACAACAAAACATTAATATCTAATGTTTTTAAATATTTCATGAAAAAAAACGCATATAAAAATACATGGAGACCATAAGTTGATGGATGCTCAAAGCTGGGTCAAAAGGATTTATTAATATTTAATAATGTCCTTTCAGGTAATCGAGTTGGTAGAGAGAACAGGATAAGTGTATTGATATAAAATGGTTTATTTCAGTATATTGATTTCTAATATCTGATGGTTATGTTATGACCAGTAATGTTCAATTATTTTACACTATAAGATGACAAATTGAGTATAACGATTAAAGGGGTCATATGATGCTGCTAAAGAACATTATTTTGTGTATTTGGTGTAATGAAGAGTGTTAAGTTTAAAAAAACACATTATTTCCACATAATGTACATTATTGATTCTCCTCTATGCCCCACCTTCCTGAAACGCCTCGATTTTTACAAAGCTAATCCGTCTGAAAAAGCGAGGTGTGCTGTGAATGGCCAGCTATCCAGTGCATTGTGATTGGCCAAATCTCAAGCGTGTGACGGAAATGTTACTCCCCTTATAATACTGTGATGCAATGTCCCGGCCGGAGCGACGAGACAAAAACAATTAAACTCATTATAAACCAGGCATTTGTTGCATTCAGTGGGGACATATTTACTGATTATAATGACTTATACTCCTTCGTATGAGACGTTAAACCGAGGTCCTGACTCTCTTTGGTCATTAAAAATCCCAAGATGCCTTTCGAAAAGAGTAGAGGTGTGACCCGCATCCTGGCCAAATTTGCCCATTGGCCTCTGACCATCATGGCCTCCTAACCATTCCCATATCTGCTGATTGTCTTCATCACTCTGTCTCCTCTCCACCCATAAGCTGGTGTGTGGTGGGCGTTCTGGTGCACTATGGCTGCCGTCGCATCATCCAGGTGGATGCTGCACACTGGTGGTGGATGAGGAGATACTCCCTGACAATGTAAAAGTGCTTTGAGTGCCTAGAAAATTGCTATCTAAATGTAATGGAATTATTATTATTATTATTATACTTATACTGTCTTCTTAACGCGTTACCTTGCATGTCGCCGGCGAAACATAATTCTTTGTCTGCATGTGATCAAGAAATCACAACACAAGTGCTACTCTACTGCGCCAAACTCCACGTTTAATCATCAGTGGCAACTCCTTTAAACGAAACTACTTACAGACTGTGAGTCCAACTTGCCAGCATTGGATCTACGTTACTCTCCCAGGATCAGAAAAAGTCTCCATAAAATAGTTGCTGCACCATCTGGATATTGGGTTGAACTGTCTGGCACGTGCTGTAAATACAACTTTAACCCTGATTTTTAGCGTGTCCCCCTCCTTTTGAAGCCAAACAAAGTAGTTTCGCTTTCACACAGAAAAACACAGCCCCGGGCCTAGCGTTTAGGGATCCCCGCTTAGCGTCGCTGAGGCCGGGATAGAGGAGCTGAGCGGCGGGTCGACCGGCGCTAGCCAGCGATCGACGAATAGCGGCAACCACATGCGATGACCCGTGCTGACTCCTGCTTCGTCCACGTGAAGTTTTATGTATTTCCTCAGCGACCAGCACAGCTCAGCTCTAGGCATGACGAAGCGGATATCGTCCTCTTTTTGAAGGCCAAATAAAGTAGTTTCGCTTTCATAACGAAAAACACAGCGTCCTAGCGTGAGCGAAAGCCCCGGCTTTGCGTGAGCTGAAGCCGGGCAAGAGTGGGCTGAGGTGGCGGGGTCGAGAACGGCACGCCTGGCCGATCCGACGAATGAGCGGCAACCACATGTGACGACCCGGGCTGGACTCCGCTTCGTCCACAGCACAAAGTTGTAGTATTTCCTCATCGACCAGCACAGATCAGCTCTAGGCATGACGAAGCGGATACCGTCCTCTTTTGGAAGACCAAACAAAGTAGTTTCACTTTCACAACGAAGCACACAGCGTCTTCATGACATGGCTGCAGCAACAACAATACTACAGCGAGATTTAAAGTTATGCCTTCTTTCTTTGCGTGTACATTTGGCTGGCGTTATGCAAATCTTCCCACATATGACGTATCATATGCTATGTGGGTGCGTGTTTAGACGAGCCCGTTTTAGGTAGCGTGTTTAGCTCTGACTTTCTACAGAATTTGAGACTTTAGTCTTTGCTACTTTACAGATCTTCTTTATGCACCAAGAGCTTGTAACACTCCAAAGAGAAAAATTGAAATCGCATCATATGACCCCTTTAATACTGACACTTGGTAATTGTTATTGTATTTTATGAAACCACTGTATGGGTTAACCAAAGATTAAGATTTCATAAAAACTTATGTATAAATGTCTTGTCTTATTCATTATTATACTTAAAACCATTATAATCCTTAAAACAAATTAAAACATCTATTACTGCCAGATATAAAACTAAATTTAGCTTGTCAAATATTATATACAAAAATAACTGTATTTTGTATGACTAGAGTATCAGTTGTCCGTAATTTGCAAGCTGTGCATCAGCGCCTTAAAAGGGACACTTCACCCAAAAATGAAAATTCATCAATTACTCAGTTACTTCGTTTCGGAATGAACTTTCAGTGGAAATTCTCTCAGGTTTCATTAAAAATATAACATTTGTGTTTCAGAGATGAACAAAAGTCTTGAGGGTAAGTGAATCGACATGAGGGTGAGTAATTGATAAAAATTTGTTTAACTTTTTCTGTGAACTAGCCTATCCCTTTAAGTACATTGAGTTTCACTAACAACAAGCCATGAAATCACTACAGTCAAAAAGATTTGCTGAACAAGAAGGAGAGGTCAGGTCTGGGGATTGGGAGAGATAAATCAAGTGCAGGTATTGCTAAAAAAACTGAGCAATGTGAAAGAGATCATATTGACAATTTTATCCACTTATCAAAGGAACCTTCCTCCTAGAACAACCTGGTGTTACGTCTTACTCAAGGGCTCAGTGGGACTACTGGTCAATTATGGTTCAATGTTATTTGCTGGGCTTGAACCAACAACCTTTCGGTTCATAACTGAGATCCAATATTGGTCATACTGGGAGTATTATTGACTCCTAACTGGCCAGTAGCCTGGCAGTGCAGGAGAACTTCAACGGAATCTGCCCTAGTACCTTTTCTGTTCTACATATCACATGATGGACACAACATCAGCTCACATGAAGTTCTCCAAATGTACTGTAAGTCCTACCTATTAACGTCACCACTGGCTAGTCATTGTGCTCAAGTGCTGTTACTGAAAAATGGTCAAGCCAACAGAGAAGACGAGGAAAGTCTGACTCCTCATCTAATGCTTTCAGAAAGGGCTGACACTATAAACAAGTTTGATTCAGAGCAAAAAGGAATATATTTGGCAGGTTCTCCATGGCTGTCCCTGGGGTTGTGCATTAGTTCACAGAACACAGCGAGGGCTAGAAATAAACGGTTTGCTCATGCGTGGGTGCGATGTAACAGTTCGACACCCAAACCAGAAACAAGCACTCTTTCTTTTCCAAACAGTTCAGTGACATTTTTATGAAAGGCAGAAGATGTGGACTGGCCTTCAAACACACCTCCCCTAGTGACCAGTGTCCAGATCCTTGTCCTGTCCAGCCTGATTGTTTTTTTCATCTTGTTCAGCAAGACATTTCAGCTCTACACTGTAGATTCACTATATACCATAGTTCTACAGTTTGACATTAAACTTACTGTATGATTGGGGGACAAGGATTAAAAAATTAATACTCTCCTGTCACATTACCTGTCACAACAGGGAGCGTCAGTTCAGTGCATCTCACAGAGAGGCCACCATGTTAGAAAAACAACTCGGAGAGCCTTCATCATCTCAAACATGCACGCACACACACCCACACACACACTCACAAACACACACAAACACACACCATACACACACACAACACACATGAAGTCAGTCATTCATACCAACAGTGCCCCTCCTGTCCTGACTCTGTCTGCCTCGTGCTGTGAGGTGGAGGGGCGGAAAAAGGGCCAAGGGTTAAACACCAGCTCAGACAGGAATAATATTCAAACAAACACGCACCTTCTCTCATTTAGGCACATAAATATACACACGCTCTCTGTTTTATCTTACTGTCCATGCTGGATGGAACGGTTGAAAAAATTCAAACAATAACAAAACCTAAGCTGGGATTGTGTAACCTTATTTGTGTTTTGGATTCACTTTCTTCATAGATTCTCAGTCACATAGATACCAAATTAAACCACTCCACCAATGGTGGTTAAGACTGATATAGCTAGATGAAGGAAGCACTGAGGAAATGTGAATTCTACCAAAGCAAAAATAGCCTTTTTAGCATTTAAAGTGTAAGACATGAAACTAAATACGATATACGCAATACTACTTGAGTCTCAATTGCACAACACACATGCATTTTGTTACAGTGTGTGATGCTGAGATGAGAGGCAAATAAGTTGCATCATTTGGGTCAGGGGAACAAGGCAGCTCCTTCACAGAGGGAAATAAGTAGGTCATTGTGGATTCCTCTCATTGGCGCTGTTCTTTCCAAATAGTTGCATCTTTCCACTCAACTTCCAGCTGCGAGTTAACTCTGTATACACTGTCCTAATGAATGGGAATGTCTTAATGTGGTCATTTACTGGTTTGTAAAATAAAGGATCTTTGATTTCAGAGATAATGTGACTACGACTCTTCTAAAATATCTTTTAAACGGACATGTGGATTAAAATCATCAGACATGTAACATTCTGCACTACCCCTCCTGATCATTTAAATTTTCAGTTAATAATAACTACATTTATATAAGACAGTATTACTATTAAATGTAAATTAAAATAAATATGATTGATTAAATGACCTATTATATAATGGTACAATAATTAAATAACTGAAAACATTCAAATTGTAATAAAAGTTTGTGTGTGATGTGTGTGTGTTTGTGTGTGGGTGTGTGAGATAATACAAAGCTTCAACTATTATTTTGAATTATGTTGACATTAACTATTTTTTTTTTGCCTTTTTAACGTTTTTGATTTCTGCATAGTAAATAAAATAGGTTAATAATGAATTACCCATTTACATTTCTACAGACGCAGTCAATTTGCCAACTTAATTACATTATAATATTACGTTATAGTATTTTCTCACACTTTATTTAAAAAAAAAATCACCCTATTAGCCTTAATCTTTAATAGAAACCCCTGAAAAAAATTTAAAAACTGAGTTAGTTAACAAGTTTGCTGAGCTAAACAAGTCAAAGCATAACCTTCACACGGGTAAACAACAACTAAATCGCCTGAAGTGAGTTCAGTTTGAGATACTTAATGAGGGTCCAGGCTAAACCAGACGTCTGCTTGAATGAAAGAAAATACCCTGATTAACCAAAGAATCCCTGCCGTCTGGTGAGTAATAGGAAGCTGACATTGCTCTGGCTGACATAGGCACAACTGTGTAATAGGCTACAGCCCGAGGTGAATCGCACAGGTAGGCATGCACAGACAGACACACACGCACACACATTTCCAGTGGATTCATTGAAAAGGTCACCACCACATACAAGCATGCAAAGCCACCATCTGCAATAACAAACTAGCAACTCATCATCACAAAGAAAGAACGTACAAGTCTAACAACAAAAATACACCAACCAGAAGAGTTTCAGTTGGGCTGCACCACGTCAGCTGGTTTTAATGTCATTGGACACGCCAGGGTGAGGACCACTTTAAAAACTTCACAAGTTCTTCTTTGATGTCTTCATCTTGATGTTTTAGAATAACAATGACAGAGCTGCACTAAAATCCCTCATATAAAATACAACACACACCACTGCAAAACACAAGGAGGCTCTTTATGAGTCCCAGCCCACTATAAACTCTGATGGGAATCCCATGTTCAGGTTTTAGAGTGTGTATGTGTGCAAGAACAAAATATGCAATAGTACTTTCTTACTGTGCATTTACCTTTGTATAAAATATCCACAGGCCTTCAGCTCAGCGTGCTGATTGTTTATTCCTGTGCATAAATAATTGTGCTCCTTTATTGGGCTATTTGGTTTCCAAGGTATTCGTTTCCATGGTCACACGCCCACATTGAAGCGCACGCTCAAATTTAGCCCAACACTTTGGATACAAAATTACATATGATGCTTTTTACATTCAGAAATCCCTATTCCACAAATCTGCAAGAAGTAACTTATGGGTAAATTAAAAGACACCTATACATTAACCAAAAAAGCTGGGTGCACCTGTTCTTAATAGGTACACCTCAAATCCACCTGCTCGCATGTGGTTAGTACTGGCAGAAAAGGTGGTAGCCTCTTTACTAACCTGGATTATTGGCCTCCCTTTCCAGAACATGCAGCTCGGTGCAGTCAGCCAAGGAATGCTCCAGACAGAGCTGAAGGAAGCGTGCTTGGGTCCGACTGACCCGCTTGAGGAGCGACAGTAACGCCACCGTCTGTTCGCACTCGTTCCATCCCTTAAACCAGCCGACGAGGACTCCCACCTGGTCACGAAACATCATGATCTGGTGGGCAGGCTCACGGTACCAAGACTTGGCAACTGGGTTCTTTGAGAGGGGGAGAGAGAGATGGCCACAACCCAATGACAATGCTTTGCAGCTTACTAGAGAATCACCATGCAGATGTATCCAAAAATGCTTTCACCTTCACTTGAGGTTTGACAGAAAGTAGCCCTTTGAGATGTTATTTGCTAGTGGGTACCAATGTATTGCATCTTTGTTCTTGGGTTTTGGAGTTAGGCTTAGTGGTAGGGAATCCCTGTTTGAAGCTTTTGAGATGGTATTAGTTGGAGCTCTCCAACCCTCTGGCCACTTGGGGCTTACAAAACTTTCCTCAGCTTTTCTCCTGCATACAGTGACTGTCCAGCTTTAGTCTTGATGGCATTGTCCACAGAGAACATCTTCTTTCTGTTAAAGTAAAGAGTAGTGATTATACAGTCCATATTTTAGAAGAAATACAAACACAAAAAGTCAAGCACTAGTGAAAATTTCAACTTAATGCTGGCAATAGTGTTTTGGAAGCTGGTTTATGGTCCAGGTAGGTCCATAACTAGTTCCAAAAATCAGGCTGACTACCTTAGGCTGGTTTGGCTAGTAGACTGTCAGCTGTATAATCTACATATTTTGAACCCCATTGCTGGTTTCACAAGCCTTTGGAAACGTGGCACAAGTCTGTTGCTTGAGTCTTCCAGATGAAAACGACACGTAGGTAAGATTTCTTAGAAGAAACTCGAACAGGTTAACCATTTATAACGAGTTGGCAAATATCACGTGGTCTCAGTCGGTGAAACAAGTTAACTTTCCTTTCATAAGAAGCCAGAGACAAAAATAAACCTGCTTCATACAGTGGTGTTTCATTAATGAATGAATCAGTGTTTTGAACGAATCAGTTTAAGAACTATGGACAGTTGTGTACATTTCTAGCACGACCCATAGTTTAGTTCGCTAACTGACTGCCGTACAAGCAAAAGCGTTATATGTTTCATTAACAACATAAGACATCTAATTCGCAACAACGAAATAGCAATCTCATTTAGGAACGACTCAGCTCCAGTGTAGCAACTCATTCAGGGGAGTTTTGCTAAAGAATGTTGATTTGTTGCTAAAGTTGCTAACCGATGTTGTGAGACCTTTGCTGTGACGTCAGTACGTAATCACGATGGCAAAATTGTGTCAAATCTCGCAAAACATATGTTTTTATATATGTCATTTACTTTGCTCTGTAGCACTGTAAATCTAATATAATATTTTTCTTACGTGTACTGTAAGACAGTGTACTCAGCGACAACAAGCTACTACAACGAATGAAATAATCAGTATTCATGATTCAGTTATTATTATTATTACTATTAAACAATTACAAATAGCAGCTAACTTGATTCCTGTAACGTGTGCACTGCTAGGCATCTTTGGTTTCC
>JADLZN010002500.1:0-35693 GCA_018155175.1 Sinocyclocheilus anophthalmus | reverse complement strand
ACAAATATTCAAAGCCCCCCCCCCCCCCATCCTATAATTGTAGGGCTGCCCCGGACCTAAAGATTTCTGGTCGACTAGTAGGTCGTTAATTGGCGCATTAGTCGACTAAATCGCATGTTTCTTACGGAAACCATTGAAATCATAACATGTGCCTATGCTACATAACTCCGCAAGACACTTGAAAAGCGCACATTGTTCAGGTTAACATTGAGATGGAGCGGGCCATGTAAGTGCTGCTATAACCATAGTTACGATGAAAGACATATTGAGTAGATCGAAAGGGTTAGTTCACCCAAAAATGAAAATTAGCCCATAAATTACTCAACCTCAAGCCATCCTATGTGTATATGACTTTATTCTTTCAGACGAATCCAGTCGGAGTTATATTCAAAAATTGTCTTTGATCTTTCAAGCTACTTAATGCCACTCAGCGGGTGTTGCATACATCAGTCCAAAAAAAGTTAAATAAAAAACGCCCATCCATAAAAGTCACCTGTAGTCAAATAGTTAATCCCTTAAAACATATCTTTGATAATCAAAATGACATTTAAATGTTTTTTTCTTGTGAAAATAAATTTCTCATGGCTTAAAATTGCTTGAATGTAGCTCTACACCCTTGCCTCATTTACTATGTGCTGATCTATGAATATGCAAATTAGCCCAGTCTCCACTCACTCACACCAGCCAGTGCCTCCTGATTCACTGAAATGTAGTAAACGCAAAACAATTGGCATACACGGATAATGACTGATAAAACCATCTTTTTACTAGCGGACAACTACAGTCAATACTGTAACATTCGTTAAAGTTACTTACATGACGATGTTGTGTCCTCAAAATGCCTTGAAGACTCGAATACAGCTGTTTGTGATTCTTAATTCGCGCCCGCAAGCATACATACACGCAGAGGCGGACAAAGTACTCGACTCCATTACTTGAGTGAAAGTACAGATATTGCTGGTCAAATATTACTCCATTACACGTAAAAGTTGTAAAGACAGATGTTACTAAGTAAAAGTACAGAGTACTTGCTTTTAAAAGGACTTAAGTACCAAATGTAAATTTCCTTATTTATGTCAATGCACTGTTTTATTATTATACGTAATACTTGCAATACTTCTGAAACAACTTAGAATACATTACACCTGCTGAATACACTGACTAACTTGTAGTATATTTGGAATAAAGAGCTTTTAGAAAGTTAAAAACCTATGGTGGAAAAACAAAACAAACAAAAATAATTCTTATTTAACACCCCTACCCACCCCCACAAAAGCAGGATGGTAGTGATCTCAAACAGTTATGACAGTGTGTGCACACATCTATGTGTAGCCATTCATCCACATTTGAACAGAGTGGACAGTGAAATCCTGTGTGAGTGATAAGGAAGAAAAAAAATCAAACCTGCTTTGCACAACTGTAGCTGTATAACTTTACAACAGCAACACTGCTTTAACGAAAAAGCAAAACAGCAAGACTTATTTCACATCAAAACAAACATTTTAAATGCCGTCTAATCGCTCTCGCTGTATTTTGATGTCACACACAGAACAGTCTGTGTATTGCTGCTTCAAGTCCAACACCTATTGGGTTTTATTAGGAGACGCACAACAGTTATTCTGTGGCTTTATAGGTAATATTTTCACCTACACGATTTAGCAAAATCAGACAATATTGTGCCTAATATAAACCACAATATTAACTTATTATTGAATTGTTGTAAATAAATATAACATTTGCAACTGGTCAGTGTTCAAAAAAAATGCTGGGAAATCACTTCAAGTAACCCTACAAGAGTGATTACTGATAAACTGTCTGGAAAAAAAAGAAAGTCATGTTTTAGAGAAGAAAAAAATCACCCGTTGACTTTCAAAGCTGCTACATAGTAAAGACTTTCTACTCGAGGACCTTGATAGGAATGTAGTGGAGTGAAAAGTACAATATTGGTCTTTCAAATGTAGTGAAGTTAAAAGTCATAAGTTCCCAGAAAAAATAAAACTCAAGTAAATTACAGATACTCAAAAAATTTACTTAAGTACAATACTCAAGTAAATTTACTTAGTTACTGTTCCCGATGCAGAGGCAGGGCGTGTGAAGTGCGGATGACGATGCGGGAGAGGTGGGTCTGACTCCGGGCTACTTTACACTGTTGCCACGGGTTATAATACAAGTTAGCGGTTCTAAATTCACATTAAACAACAGCTTCATGGGTTTTTTGCTTTAATTTATTTTTGGTTTTGTGCTTGTATTGGTATATTTTGCATGCTTGTGATAGGAATCGATCCCTGGACGTTATTGGTTTGTGACGTAGCAAACCAACGGCTGTTTCAAACCATATTTCTGGGTCAGCCATTGGGAAACTACAGTTTTAAGGAAAAAATACTCTGCAATGGTGTTGATTAATGGATTGGCACATGGTTTGTCTAAAAGAATATTAAAAACACCACATAGACAAATAAAAAACATAAAAAACTTGATTTTCACCACAGGGGGACTTTAAAATTAAAAAAAGTGTCTCACATGGCTCAGGGGGGTGAACAAAGGCCTTCGTGCGAATCGATGAATTTTTGTAAGAAAAATATCCATATTCAAAACGTAATAATCACTTTAATGTAGCTGTCGCTCACTGTTGTAAACGGAAGCAGTTCCGGGGGAATGACGTATGGAGGTCGGCTTTGCGCATGTGCCGCTCAGAAGTGACGCATGCAGAAACGCAGCTGAGAGATGAAAACAAACCAACGGTCACTAATTAGAAGTACAAAAAATGAGGATTTGTAAAGAAGAATGTCGGAGGATTTCGTAGTAAGCCAAGAGGAGACGGTTTCCTTTGCTAAAGAAGGAAATGCTTCCTTTGCTCCTGTTAACAAACGATGGTTTTCACGAGACTCACCGGTGCATGTGCAGCACTGACCTCAGAGGTCATCCGGCCGGAACTGCTTCCCTTTACAACAGTGAGCGCAAGCTACAAATAAAGTGATTATTACATTTTGAATATGGATATTTTTCTTACAAAAAAAATGCATCGATTCACTACAGAAGGCCTTTGTTCACCCCCCGGAGCCGTGTGAGACACTTTTTTTTTGTTTTATGGATGGGCGCTTTTTATTTAAATACTTTTGGACTGATGCATGCAACACCCGCCATGAAACAGCCTCTTGAAATAGATTCAAAGACAATTTCATATATAACTCCGGACTGGATTGTCTGAAAGAACGAAGTCATATTACACATAGGATGGACTTGAGGTAAGATTTATGGGGCTAATTTCATTTTGGGTGAACTAACCTTGAAATAGCTGAGCATTTGGATGTCCTGCCCGATGTACTACATAGACCAGGACTGCGTGACTTCGCAATGTGGATTTTTTTTTTCTTCTTTTCTACATAATAGCTATGACATTTTCAGTATTACTTGTGTAATTATAAAGCTGCTGGTTTTCAAACTTTTTTATATACAGATTAAATTAATTTTGTGATTCCAGAAGTTTCAAGAACTGTATGCTCTTCAATAAAAACAATAGTTATTGGACAGGAAAGGACGTGACGTGTGGCCAAGTATGGTGTCCCATCCAAGTGCGCACACACAGCAGTCAACACACACACGGAGCAGTGTGGCGCCCGGGGAGCAGTTGGGGGTTCGGTGCCTGTCAGGGTCTCACCTCAGTCTGGTATTGAGAGTGGAAGAGGAAATAGGATTTGAGTGGCATCTTTGTGATTTTTAATGTAATTATTTTTAAATCGTTCTGCAGGTCCCAAAAAAACAGCTTGACCTTAAGCTCATATGAATGGGGTTTTTTTTCTCCAAAATACTGCTGGAAAATCTTTTTGTCATTCAGATATTGGTTTTTACCATGACATCTGTTTTTGAGTTTCTTTTATTCTGTTCATTTCCTGTCAATCATTGGGTTATTTGTACTTTAAATATTATATCTGTCCAATCCTCTCCAATCTAAAAGAATATCTCTCTTTATGCCTCATCTCTTTTTATTTATTTAATTCTTTTTTTCAGCTTGACCTCTTGTGGACCCGTAAACAAAATGTGATGTATAACTTGTTTGATTGGCCAACAAGGCGCAACGCTCGTCTGGTGGTTCTTACCATTGCAAACACTATGGATTTGCCTGAGAGGATCATGATTAACCGTGTTGCCAGTCGATTGGTAAAACCATTTTACTACATTTAGATGGCATTCAGTTATGATTGAAAGGACTTTGGCTGCTGTAAATAATGGAAATAAAACATAAATTTCATTTATTCATCTTCAGGGACTGACAAGAATGTCCTTCCAGCCATATACCTTTAAACAGCTACAACAGATCATCACATCGAGACTGAACAGAGTGAAGGCTTTTGAAGAAGATGCTCTCCAGCTAGTCTCAAGAAAGGTATGAAACCATGTTATCTTGGGCATTGTGGGTCAACTCTTGAGCACTCTAGTGGTCTCTGTATTGATCTTAGGCTACGAGGTTGTTTGCTAACAGATGTTATCAATTTAAATGTACATGTGGTCATCTCATGTCATTATTTATGAGATTGTGGTCTTCTAGGTGGCAGCGCTTTCAGGTGATGCACGGCGTTGCCTTGATATCTGCAGACGGGCCACAGAGATTTGTGAGCACTCTGGAAGTCAGAAGAACGGCAGTGGCTTGGTAGGGATGAGTCATGTGATGGAGGCTTTGGATGAGATGTTCTCCTCTTCCTACATCGCAGCTATCAGGTGAAAAGAAAAGTGAAAGAATTATGAACTATCATCAGTTGTATGCTCATTGTTACTTAAGGTAATAAAAAACAGAAATGTAATGATTCGGCACCAATCAGACTTCCATTCTTTTTAATGTTGTTATTTTAGGTGTGCTTCTGTTCAGGAGCAGCTTTTCCTGAGGGCTGTTATTGCAGAGTTTCGTCGACTGGGTCTAGAAGAGGCCACTTTCCAACAGGTAGGTAACTTGTTTAACAACCCTCATTCTAATCATGATCTATATTATACTAAATTTCAAGAATTGTATAACCTAAAAGAATGAATGTATGTTTATTTTTTTCTCCACAGGTGTTTGTTCAGCACCAGGCTCTGTGTCGTGTTGAGGGTTTGCAGCCGGTGAGTGTGTCTGAAGGATTGGCAGTCTGTCAGAGACTGGGTTCCTGTCGCGTGCTTCTTCTTGAGGGAAGCCGCCTGGACCTGTTTCTCCGTATCCGACTCAATGTTAGTCAGGACGATGTGCTTTATGCATTGAAGGCTGACTAAAACTCAGGCTTACCAGGTCACACGCTCCAACTGGCAACCTGTGTGGATCACCACTGTGTCTGTCCACTTTTTGGACAGTTAATGAGCAGATTTTACCTGGAGCTTCACAGTTAAATCCTGAACTGAATGTGAATGTGAACTAAAACTGAATGTGAGATATTGTCCCAAGTCTGTTTTGAATACATTATACATTTTTAATGCTTAAAATTATATGTGTAGTTCTATAAATTTTAATTGTACATTTTGTGTATTCTAGCACATACCTTTTTTGCTTTAGATTATGTCTTTCAGTTATATTTTCACAAAGGCTTTATTCTAAAGCAGTTTTTATGTATTTTATTGTGGGAAAGAAAGACCCACACATTTGTCGTTTATCATTTAATGACTGTCATGGTAAAATGTAAAATTTTTCATAATATGCACCAGAATGTTGGATATTTTTCAGATTTTACTTGTGTGATGTCTTGAAACAATAAAGCTATTGACTGATCAGATCTGATCATGAGAAGTATTGCTTCTTGTGTAATAATCGGTACAAGATGTTACAGACAACATATTACAAATACAACAAGCATAATAATTGCTGAGGAATGATTACAACAAATATAGCCAAAATAGCATGCATAACAGTTTAAGGAATATTTGGGGTTAAATTGCACTTAAACACTATACAAAATACCAGTCGCATCCAAATTACCAATAACAAAAAAAAATGTCTTGCTGATTTTTTTAAGTATAGCCATAACACTTACCCATCTCGTTAACGAGAGACTGATGTGATTGTGTGTTTACCAACTTTGTGCAAAGTGCAACCATTAACTTTACCATATAAACCTGTTAACAATTCTATCCTGTAACTGGGTGTTGTAAAATCCTACCAGAGAACCAGTTTCAACATGAGTTATGTGGCTATTTATTAACACATCTGAATGAAGAAAGTCATTAAATAACTGATATAAATATGTTCATATCCATCTGTCCACTATCGCTCCTTCCCGCTGGTATTGGATCTGGTACTTTAGATACGGCGAGATCTTCAAAAATGGTGGATCCCATGTCAAACAAAGCCGTCCTTCCTCAGGCTGTGCCTTCAGACCTGGAGGCCTTGTCTGGACTGTCAAAAACAGCATAGAGACAGACCAAATGTCAGCAAACGAGCCAGACACCAAAAGGCTATCAACTGTTGTCATTATGATATAATGATGTCATTAACACGCCCTGAACACCTCTCCACACAACCATTAAAACCTCCTGCAACCCCCCTCTCCCCCAAACCTGCAATTCAAATCAGTGAAGATGAGGTGCGCCAGGTCTTCCAGAAGCAGAAAAAGAAAAAAGCACCAGCTCCAGATTGTGTTACACCAGTCTGTCTAAATCCTGTGCTGACCAGCTAGCCCCCATCTTCACAAAGATCTTCAACAGATCACTGGAGCTGTGCGAAGTCCCTTCATGCTTCAAACGCTCCTCCATCATCCCCATCCCAAAGAAATTACAGGACTTAATGACTACAGGCCTGTGGCTTTAACGTCTGTAGTCATGAAGTCTTTTGAAAAACTGGTGCTGGCCCACCTGAAGGACATTACTGGACCCTTGCTGGATCCTCTTCAGTTTGCCTACAGAGCAAACAGGTCTGTGGGCGATGCAGTCAACATGGGACTGCATTATGTTCTGCAACATCTAGACAGACCAGGGACTTATGTGAGGATCCTGTTTGTGGACTTCAGCTCGGTTTTAAGTTTCAACACTATCATCCCAAACCTCCTCCTGCCCAAACTAACTCAGCTCTCCGTGCCCACCTCCGTCTGTCAGTGGATCAACAGCTTCCTGACAGACAGACAGCAGCTAGTGAGGCTGGGAAATACACATCCAGCACCCGTACAATAAGCACTGGAGCTCCTCAGGGTTGTGTACTCTCCCCACTGCTCTTCTCACTCTACACAAATGACACTTCTAAAGGTCCCTCTGTCAAGCTCCTGAAGTTTGCAGACGACACCACACTTATCGGCCTCATTCAGGACGGTGACGAGTCTGCCTACAGACAGGAGGTTAAAGAGCTGGCTGTCTGGTGCAGTCTCAACAATCTGGAGCTCAACACGCTCAAAACAGTGGAGATGATCGTGGACTTCAGGAGAAACCCCCTGCACTCCCCCAACTCACCATCATGGACAGCACTGTAATGACAGTGACCTGTCGTTATTTTTTATTTGTGCTATCATTATTAATTTCTTTTATTTGTTCTTATTTTATTACTGACTGGTTACATGTCATTTTTTATTCAATTCAAAGTTTGTAATCAAGCTATCTCGTGCTACTCCACCAAAATTACCCCACTGTAAAATTCAAAAAAACACTGAGTGAGCAAATATTTGTAAGATAGCTAGTTATAATGGTAATTAAAAAATGTTTACATATGTATAAAAGCCTACATTAAAACCTCTCATATAAATTGGTCTCTTCATTAGAAATAGCCGACGATGACACCATTGAGGACAATTTTTTTTTTTAAATAATAAAAATATCTGTATGACATTATATTCTGCAGTTCTTCCCTGTTGTACCGAATATCTTTACTTTTCAAATTATCATATCGAAGTTAGAAATTCAAATATTGTGACAAAATTAAATTCTGTAGGGTGCCACAGGTTTGTTAAAATTTACAAAGGGTGCCGCGACTAAAAAAAGGTTAGGAAACAATGAGCTACCCCACAACCTAGTATACATTTAAAATTGGTGCCCTAAGAAACCGGGACATACAAAATTTTATTGAAGATACCCTGGACCAATACAATTGTCAATTTGTTATTGTATTCCTATGTACTTGTTCTATTTTTTATTTTTTTATTTTTTTATCTGTGTTTTTGTCTTGTCACTGTCATTCTGTTGCTCTGTGGAGCTTCTGTCACTAAAACAAGTTCCTCGTTTGTGTAAACATACCTGGCAATAAAGCTAATTTTGATTCTGATTCTGATTATATTTACATGGTACTTTGCTCAGTTTATAGGGTGTTTTATTTGGACAACATATGGTGGCTAACATGGCTTTCAGCCATTTCTTATTTTTTACTTACTGCTGCGGTTCATACTGAAAGTTTCTGCATAAAACGTTCGACCGAATGGTTGCAATCCAACACTGAGGTAAAACTCATAGATAGGCCTAATGGACTCTTGCCCATACAAGACACATTGATGGACAGTGTCGTTGTCTCTGGAACACAACTTCCAACTATCCCACAGACTTCTGAAACACCAGACAAGAAGGACTGCAGTTAACAAACCAAACTAAGTGCTGTGCTGGGATTTCTATACGTGACACCTGTTTATTTGTCTGTAGTGGAAGCTGTATCTGCCGTCATCATAAATGTCTCCTCTCCATTAGCATAATACTTGATGCAGATCTGGAGTGTGGCACCGCAACTTTGTCACCTGAAAATGAGCCAGAGACGGAATGGTGATATAATATTTTAATATATAAAAAAAATTTTTTTTTTAATGAAACGCAAAAGAGATAACCAGAATGACAGCTTCAGTCACCATTCACTTTCACTGTATGGAAAAAAGATGCAATGAAAGTGAATAGGTCCCCAACATTTTATCTGTCTAATTGACTTACCAACACCAACCAAAACAAGCATTAAATTTAATAAAAGAGCGCAAATTTGACAAAACCTTCATATTTAATGGTATTTCATTATTTGTAGATTACATTTAATAGATTGCATTGTTTGTAACAGGTTTGCAAAAGGTGTCAAATACATGGTTGGACGAGTTTGCACCTCAGCATTGTAATACCTTATAAAACAGTATGCAACTATTGAGTGTACATTTTAATTTTAATTCAAATTATTAAATGGATGCCACCTTATTGGGACAAAAGACCTCCCTACACCTACCAATACTTTTTAAACTTTTTGATTATTTCCTTCATTTTTATTAAAAATAAATGTCTTTATGATGTGATATGAGATTTGAAATGGGAGAAAAAAAGTTCGCCAGAAAGCAGATTCGGACCGGGTCGATCATGTCAAAAAGTGGATGACACACATTTCACAATCTACACCACTGGAGCTGACATTTGATGACTGTCTTTGTAATGTTGACTATCCCAATCAGACGTTGGTGGATGCAGTTAATATAATTGTCACGGTCCAGGTGTGTGGAGGCAGGCAGGATGACGAGGATGACAAGGATTCAAAAGAAGGATATTTAATGTAGACACAAGGCAGATCCAGACATGTGAGACATACACACACTCGGGGTAACATTCACAGTAACCGACAACACTAGAATACAAGAGACAGGAACTTATAGGGCAGATAACGAGGGGCAGACAGGTGAACACAATGAGGTGATTAACAAATGATTGAACGGGCTAAACCAACAAAAGGGGAAGAAACCACAACAAACAGTCCACAGGGGTGTTACATTACTCCCCCCTCCCGGAAGGTGCGTCCTCACACCGTAGAAACAGAGGGAGGGGCGGAGGGGGGCTACTAGGAGGACAAAGCAGAGGATGCGATATGGTGACAGGGGAAGGCAAAGGGCTGGCAGGCAGAGCAGACAGGTGGAGGTTTCAGCGGAGGACGGACTTCCAGGAGGAGGACGGCTAACAGAGTACAGGGAGGTGACGATGGAGGCAGGAGCCAGGGAGAAGACAGGAGGGACCCGGAGCAGGAGGAGCACAGCAGGACCCAGGCCACAGCTATAATAGTGGCCCATGGTGGAGCCGACGGAGGGAGGAGCCATGGAGAAGGAATGTCCACCGACTCCAGGGGGCTGACCAACGGCGGCGGAGCCCGAGGCGGAGAGCCAACGATCCAGGGGGATGCAGAGGATCCGGGGGGCCAGGGTGGAGCCGAGGGCTCTGGCGACCAAGGCGGAGGCGGAGATCCAGAGATCCGCGGCGGAGCCGGAGCGACTGAGGACCAAGGTGGAGCTGACGGGAGGAAGGAGCCCAACGGAGCCGGTAGGCCAGAGCGACGAGACGCAGCCAGAGGAGAGGAGTCCAGAGGCGATGGCGGGGTCGACGCCCGACCAAGGCGGAGCCAGAGGCACGAGGGAGCACGGTGGAGCTGATGGAACGATGGGTGACGGTGGAGGCGAGGGAGCTAGGAGCCGAGGTGGAGCCACTGGGTCTACGAACCGAGGCAGAGTCCAGACCTCGGAGGCTGGAGGCGGAGGCGAGGGAGACTCCGACCATGGTGACGCTGGAGCAGGCCGGAGCGGGTGGGAAGGCAGGCATTTTTGAGGAGTGGGCACTGGAGAGAGCTCTTGGTCAGGAGCCCTTCCTGGGCTAAACGAGGGATCAGGAGCCCTTCCTGGGCTGGACTGGGGATCAGGAGCCCTTCCTGGGCTAAACGAACCATCAGGAGTCTTTCCTGGGCTTGACTGGGGACAGGAGCCCTTCCTGGGCTAAACGGAAGATCGGGAGCCCTTCCTGGGCTGGACTGGGGATCGGGAGCCATTCCTAGGCTCGACAGGGGATCGGGAGCCATTCCGAGGCTCGACAGGGGGATCGGGAGCCATTCCGTGGCTCGACAGGGGATCAAAAGGTCTCTCCTCCTCGTTTTGGCACTGACCGCCCTCCATATTCTGCTCACCCTCAGCCATGATGCAGGCGGTGGAGCTCCTCTCCACGCTCACACCATCCATGGCTTGCTCCCTCGTGGTGGGCACTGTCACCGGCCCTCGCACCTGGTCTGACGTGTTGGGCTCAACCTCCAAGACGATCCTCTTCTCCGCCACAGGGCTTCGCTCCGGCTAATGGATTGCAGTGGGAAATGGCTCTCCGTCAGTGGTGGGCTCAGGCTTGTGCTCCGTACTGCGGGGAGATGGTGGGCTGGGCTCAGGGTCCTGAGTGGGGCTGGTGTCGTCGTCAGCGATGCCCACGGTTAGCTGGGACTTGCAGGACACCAGCACCCACTCGACGAAGGTGGTGAAGCTCTCTCGAGGACCTTCCCCGGGCAACTGCACTCGTGTGGTGGCGTTAAGTCCAACCTGGTAGAACGTGCAGAGGTAGTTGTCCGGGTAGTGCGTGAAGTGAGCCAGGGACAGAAAGTCATGGGTGTGGTCCTCAAGAGAGCGTTCCCCCTGCTCCAGCAGGAGGAGTTGGAAGGCGGGGTAATCCATAACAAAAATAAAAACTGACAAAAACCGGGAAAACAAACAAGGGGAAAGACGCCGCTATACTTTACTTATTGGGGTCGGTTATTCTGTCACGGTCCAGGTGTGTGGAGGCAGGCAGGATGACGAGGACGACAAGGATTCAAAAGAAGGATATTTAATGGAGACACAAGGCAGATCCAGACAGGTGAGACACACACACTCGGGGTAACATTCACAATAACCGACAACACTAGAACACAAGAGACAGGAACAGATAGGGCAGATAACGAGGGGCAGACAGGTGAACACAATGAGGTGATTAACAAATGATTGAACGAGCTAAACCAACAAAAGGGGAAGAAACCACAACAAACAGTCCACAGGGGTGTTAAAATAATAGCCTTTGCCAACAATTTTTTTTATTCCCAACAGTTAAACAGTTGCCCACAGAAAAAAAAACATGGGGGAAATAAAAATATGCTGCAGCACCCCCCACTTCACGCGCCTATGATGTATACACAGAGGAATGGCTTACTACTATTAGCGCAGAACGTGCCAAATTAGACCAACAGTATGAAGCTGCAGGCCCGGAGGCCCAACTGCACACTCAGACCTGCATGCTCAGACCTATCGTTTTTTCAGACTTCAGTGCCTCCTGCTGTTTGGATGAACATTTGTTTTGTAGCATGTGTACTGTAATAATTTCCAACATTATAAAACTGCTAGCAGGTAGCAACATCGGACACATGAGTAAGGTTATTAATTTTATTAAAGCGCTTCCTGAAAATTACCAGGTTTTATGGCATAAATCAATGTGACATCTTATTACACCAACAAACGAATAGCCTATTTTAGTATTTAATGATAGTTTAGATAGATAGTTCGACAAAATAAGCTGTGAATTTTGTTCTCCCCTGTTATTTTCAAACACGTGGTGCGTAACCTATTATTGCTGGCTTAGTCAGTGTTTGATTTGATCAAAATTAGTGTCGAAAGATAGCATTATTTTATCATATTTACAGATTGCTCTTATTTTCTGTGTTATTGTACCATTCTGGGATACTTAATATGTTTTCTAACAAAATAAAAAACTTTAAAGTAAAAATTTTAAAATAAAAAGTATAATATATAATACAATTATTATTTGTAACATATTTTAGTACTATGTAGGTCTACTGTACGTATTACTGTATTAACTACTATTATTTCATACTAATATTACTACTACATTTACTATTAGTAGTAGTAGTATGTGTAAGAAAAATAATATTGCACGTTCTTTTTTATTGTACTTTACAAATCTCAAAGTGCTACCACAGACAATAACAGTAACACAATAACAGTGTAACAATTAAAAATAAGTTCTGTAATAATTACAAATAATATCTTTGGAATAAAATGCGGCCTTGAGATTATTTTCATCAAAATATCAAGTAATCTGTGTAGAATTGACAATATGAGCTTGGGTTGTCTAAATCATTTGCGTATGACTTGTGTATTTTTTCCCAGATGGATATTACAATTCAAAAAGGGGGGTCTCTGCCAGAACTAATACAGCGCACCAAATGCTGCAGTCATAATAATATGATTTTCCGGTGAGAAATCAACTTAAATAATTGTCATTATTTGGCTTTTACAACAGTTACATTTTTTGTACATTATTCTAAAATAAAATTGTTTGCTTTACTGATCTTAGGCTTTGCCACGTCAGACAAGAGGGAATGATTGTGACGTTTTTGTACTCATGGTAAGATTTAAAATTGTTGAGTTAATTAATTTAAAGCTTTTGTAAACATCGTAAATGACTGTGTCTTCTCTCTTTCCAGTACACTCTCTCAAGGTGTGTGGCATTGGGTTTCAATTCCAGGAGGTAATTTCTTTTTTTTTATGTAACCTTTATTTTAGCAGTGTGACCGGTCTGGACCTTCACTCTGCGTTGTGTTGATAATTTAATGAGACCGGACAACAGAGATTCCTCAGACCACTTTTTATTCTGAATGAATAAAAATGAAAATTAATGAAAAAAAGTCAATCCGTGGCCTTTCTCCACAATTTCAGCATTTACCTTTCCCCAGCCGTGCTTACCGCAAACTGACTTCATATTACAATTTTTAAATGAACTGATATGATTAAATCAACAATATGTAAAATTTTTCTCAATATAAAACATTTTACATGAATTCAAAACAACAATATTAACAGAAACATGGATAGAAAACATACCTGAATGAATAAAAAGGAAAATTAATGAAAAAAATGTCAGTCCGTGGCCTTTCTCCACAATTTCAGCATTGACCTGACAGTCAAAACGGAACTGACATATATGGTTAATAAACAAAAAAAGTACATACTTCGTGTTACACAATCTCTATTAGTGTTTCAGTAAGATTAAACTGTATTTTTAACCAAAAAAAATACATATTAATCACAAGAAACGAACTAATTTGAAACTTTTTAGCTCCAGCTCCAGCAGAACTCACCTTTCCCCAACCGCGCTTACCGCGAACTGAGGAAAGCAAAACGGAACCTTAATTCTTAAAGGGCACGTCTGAATTTAACAATTATTTTTTTTTTTTTTTTTTTTTTTTTTTTTTTTTTTTTTTTTTTTTTGTTTTTTTTTGTTTTTTTTCAACAATACTGATAAATGGAACATATAAGTATAGAAACAGCGCAATAACTTCTCAAACAAAATAAATCAATATTAAAAGAAAAATTGCCAGAATACAAAATAATTATATAAATATAAAATAATTGATAATAACAAAGGGAGAGATTTTGTGTGAAATTAATAAATTAATATAACACCTGTTACATTCACCTCCCCTAATTTCACCAAAATTCTGCATGTGCATAAAGAGGATTTCCTAAAGAATCACAATGCAAAAACTCAGTAGTTACAGCAATGAAAGCCATCTGTCTTGACAGATACAGAGAAATTTGAGGGTGATCAGGCCTCAAAACCTCTTAGTAAAGTATGTTGCCAAGTACACCATACCACATTTAATCTTTACAACAAATCCTCATTCACATTATTCATATATTACACTTAATGAAAAATTAATCCCAAAAAGAAAAAAAATAGAGAGTAAACTTCCTTCTCAATCACAAAAATTAGAATAGGCTTAAAACTTTTTCTGGAACCTGGTTGACAAGTTTGCCATTTTAAATGTTTTTTGGGCCATGGTCTCAATCAGACGATTTACTTTTTTTACTACTCTACCAGCTCGTGTTGTAATCGTGCCTTGCGCTTGTTCAGGATCTGACATTACCAATTCAGGTATTACTGACTCTGATTTGCCTGTCTGTGATGATGTGTCAAAGTCAACTGTTGCCGATACATTGTCACAATCAGAAATTCCTGCATTCAGTGTTTTATCAGGGAGCATCCGGTTTTGACTGTCTGGAACAGAATTAACACAGTAAGTGCCATCACTCTCATCTTCTTCCTGTTCCATTTGTACATCAAGAGATTTTGAACTCTTTGAGATATGCTCATTTACTACTAATTAATTTGTTATGTTTTCAGGATCTTCGTCCTCCAAGGAATCAGTGGAATTTGCTGATCGGCTCTCACAGTCAGAATCGTTTGAGCAATCGGCAACTGTAGATCCACACGTTTCATCCTCGGGACATGTCACTGGTAAGAAACTGATGTCTAAGAGCATATTCCGATGTACCACTTTAGTGTGTCCTTTGTCATCCTTCACTTTGTATATGTGTGTCTGAGGGTCATTATCCACAATGGTGTACACAGTAGATTCCCATCTATCTGCCAACTTCCTTTTCCCTCTTTCTCCTTTATTGGCAATGAGCACTCTATCTCCATTGTTCAAATGTACTCCCTTGATCCTGCGGTTATAAATCTTTGTCTGTTTCCTCTGTTCCTGTACAGCATGTTTTTGGGCAATTTCAGCTGCTTCATGAAGATGAGACATTACATTTGCAACATAGCTGCTGTAGTCAACAATCACTGGATCCTTTGATACTTGCTTGAACATTACATCCACAGGTAAGCGTGGGACACGTCCAAACATGAGTTGGAAAGGTGCATAACCCGTCGTCTCATGTATTGTTGAGTTGTACGCGAAAGTCAGAGTCTGAATCTGTTGTGGCCACTTATCCTTAGATCTCGAGGGCAAGGAGCGAAGCATATTTCCTAAGGTTCGGTTGAACCGCTCCGTGATGCCATTTCCCATAGGATGATAGGCAGTCGTGTGAGATTTGGAGACCCCAGAAAGTGTTAGCAATTCAGCAAAGAGTTCACTCTCGAAATTTGTTCCTTGATCCGTGTGGATCCGCTCAGGGAAACCATACACACAGAACACATGGTCCCATAACTTCCGAGCAACTTGCTTAGCCGTCTGGTTGATGCAAGGAAAGGCGTGTGCAAGTTTAGTGAAATGATCCGTCAGGACCAACACATCCACTGAACGCTGTTTGTTATCTTCTGCACTCCAAAAGTCAAGACAAACCAACTCCATAGGTGCAGAAGTTCGAATGCTTTCCAGTGGAGCTCGAGCAGCTGGCTCAGGTGTTTTGGCCAGAATACACCTCTTGCAACACTTCACATATTCTCTGATCTCACGCTCCATCTTGGGCCAGAAGAAGCGCTGTCTCGCCAAGTGAACTGTTCTAGCCTGTCCTTGGTGACCGGCAAGATCGTGAAGACCATGTAGGGCTTTTTCTACCATGCTCTGAGGCAGAACATACTGATGTCTTCTCTGTCTGCTTATTGGGTCCTTAGTTACCCTGTACAGAATCCCATCACACATATTTAGATGATCCCATTGCTTGAAAAGAGCCAACGCTCTGTAGTCGAGCTTTTCTCTATCTCGTCTTGAAGGACATCTTTTACGAAGTACGAAAGGGAGAACCTTGGAAATGGTAAGGTCGAGCTCTTGACCTTTCCCCAACTCATCATGAGAGAACATAGGCAGAGGTTGTTCACTTTGGCTAGTGGCAGCAACCCGTTGAACTGACTGCACCAACTGAACTGCTCGCATCACCACCGCTGTTTCCCAGTCATCTTGGACTTGGCAAAGTGTCTTGACGGCTGCTGGATCACATGACTGCACGTGACAGCTTGACTGACATCCACTCTGATCACTTATTTTGTGGCACTCAACCTTCAGATGAAACACTTCCTGTATTCCTTCTTCTTCTACAGCATCAGCTTCCGTAAGCAATTTTAACTCTCATTCATGAGCCTATGACTAATTGACCTTGCAAATGGATCTCTGCTTAAGGTATCAGCCACAATGTTCTTAACTCCTGCAATATGTTTTATGTCGAAAAAATAAGGGGCTAATTTTGAAACCCACCTTTGTTCACAGGCATCGAGTTTTGGCTTAGTCATAATGTGCATAAGTGGATTGTTGTCCGTCCAAACTGTGAAGCTGTCCCCCTTAAGCCAGTGGCTGAACTTTTCGCACACACTCCACTTCAAAGCCAAAAACTCAAGCCTGTGTGCAGGGTACTTCTTTTGTGACACGGTCAGGGTTTTGCTGGCGAAGGCAATTGGCCGAGGTATTTCTTTCCCAGCTGGAACTTGGGATAGCACAGCACCTAACCCATCCAGAGATGCGTCAGTTGAAAGAATCAAAGGCCTAGAGAAATCAGGATGTGCAAGCACAGTTCAGCAATTTCTCCTTGAGTGTATTGAAAGCAATATCGCATTCCTCAGTCCAGTCACTTGGATTCAGCTTTCTGAATGTGCCAACAGGCTTCCTAACTTTCTCTTTACCTCTTCTCTTCTGACCCGCAGTTAAAGCAAAGAGAGGCTTGGCGATCGAAGAACAATTAGGAGTAAAATGTTGATAGTAGAAAATCATTCCTAAAATGACTTGATTCTTCGTGCTGATGGAGTGCAACCATCTTCCTCCATAAGTTGCAACTTGGACATTTTGGATATAACATCCACCTTTGTGAAGTCCACAGAGACACCATGGCCAGAAATAATATGACCCAAGAACTTCACTGAATCACACAAAAAATGACACTTTTTGGGACTCAGTTTGAGGTGATGTAACCTAAGCCGCTGAAAAACCATTTCAAGCCTGCTCAAAGCCTCTTGCTCCGTGGATGCGAACACAAGTAAATCGTCTAAATAGCAGAGCTAACTACTGAAGTTCATATCCCCAAAAATGCTAAGCATCATCCGTATGAATGAAGCTGGACTGTTGCACAGGCCTTGTGGCATGCGGTTATACTCATGTAGCCCCATAGGAGTGATGAAAGCGGTGTATTTTTTATCTTGTTCATGCATGGGTAAATTGTAGAATCCGGAGGTTAAGTCCAGGGTGTTGAAGTAATTGTTACCTCCTAAGGCAGCAAGGCAGTCGGACTGATGAGGGAGTGGGTGAGCATCTTTGAGTGTTCTCGCATTAAGCCACCTGAAGTCCGTACATATGCGGAGGCTTCCATCTTTTTTCCACACAAGCACCAAGGGCGATGCATATTCGCTTACTGACTTTCTAATTATCCCTTGCTCCTCCATTTCGTTTAACGCCTGACGCAACTTCTGGTAATGAGCAGGAGGGATCCTCCGATATGGTAAGCGGAAAGGCCTCTCATCTGTAAGTCGGATACGGTGTTCAAACTCCTTAGACTCTCCACAGTCTAAGGGATGCTTGGAAAACACATAATTGTAATTCACCAATAACTGTACAAGTTTCTCTTTGGATGCATCAGTGACTCTGCAGAGATCAATGTCAATTTCACTTAACCCAACATCATGCAGTCTCAAATTTAAAGCACAATTTGGAACCTCCTTTATCTTTCCAGTGCCCTGCAAGACTGGGAAATCTTCTACAGCCAGACAAGGTGAAACATCTGCCAATTTCCGATTCTTCCTTAGCGTGACAGGTTGGTCTGACATATTGGTTATTTTCATAGGTACCCACCTATTACCCCACATAGATGTTATCACACGGGCTACCATGATGTTTCTCGGCATAGTCTTGGAGGAAGTTGGTTCAACGAGAATGGCGCTTCCAAGGGACAGTTGCTGGGCAGTCTTCCCCACACTAAATGTTCTTGTCTAACAGCAAGAGTGACAGCATGATGGAGCTTTACTGTTCCAATTTTGCTAAGGATTCATCATGTCGCCAACGTGTAAGATTTGACATCACATCCAAAAAGTGTTCACCGTCCGGTGATAACTATGTAGCACTTTTGCGATATCAATCCCAAAATACTCATACTGTGTCTCATTTGATTCACAATGTGCTTGATAAGTTGGTGCTAAGATTAAAATCATCATGTTGTCCGGAAAACAACGAGAAACGGAACTTGACAGCTGATGACATACACTTTCGTCAGGGTTTTGTCACTTCGGTCTAGTGTAATTCATGTTTTTGTGACAGAGCCCTGACACTCGCTTCATGTCATTGTTTTCATGTGAGCGTGTGGCTTCGAGTGTGCTCGAGCCGTGCGTTCTCGTCTGCGTGTACTGTTTCATGTTTGAGCGTGGTGTTCAGATCCCGGCACTAATGTCTTGAGTTTCGGTTTCGTGTCGGGGGCCGGACACTCGCGCTCCATGTTCTGTCTGTTGTGGGAGCGTGCGGTCTCGAGTTCGCTCGGCCGTGCGCTCTTCTGTCCACGTGTGTTGTGTTTTGTGAAGCACGCGGTTTGTGTTCAGCCGCGTGCTTTTCTTGTTGTCTTGTGTGAACACACGGCTTATGAGTATTCTAATTAGCTGCGTGTTCGCGTCTTGTTTTGTTCAAGCACATGGCTTGTGAATGTTTTGCTGGCCATGTGCTTGTGTTTTTTGTGTGAGCACATGGGATTTTTGTCTTTGATTCGGTGTGCCATGTGCTCATGTTAATTGTCTTGACCCCACCCATCTTGTTACTTGATTATTGGTTAATTTGCCCCACATGTGGTCCCTCTTTATCCTCCTCATTTGCTCTCCTTTTATTCTCCTTGTGTTTGCAGTCGTGCGTCAGTTCGTCATCGTCTATCCCTGGATGTGTCCAGATCCTTGCCTTGCCTTGCCAGCCTGTTTTTCCCCCCCGGGGTAGTTTCTGTTGTTTGTTTTGTTTTATTACCAATTAAAAAACCCATTTTCTGCAATACTGAGTCCTCGCCTCATCCCTCTACCCAAGACCCTGACACTTTCATGCTAACTTCATACAAACATTTTGGCTGTGCGGTCCTACCCCCAACACCGACAAGAATGATATTTTCAGATAGTGATTTTTTTGTCCAGGACGACATTTTCAGCCAACAACTTTTGTTCAGCTGTCTCACTGAGAGTACAAGACATAGAGCCAGTGTCAAGCATTCCTCTCATTTGAAACTGGTTGTTTACGATCACGGAAGTATAGAAAAGATCATCAAAAGCCTTTATTTTCTGCATATTTTGTGCGTATATCACGCAAGTACCATCAGATGCTGTATGGCATGCATTGTCATACTGCTGTTCCAGATCAATTATGAGGGTTTGATCATCACCCACACATCCCCTCTCCATATGTGGGTCTAATGGTTTAAAGGACCAGCTCCTTGTAGTGAGTAGTTTACCTCCAGACTATCGTGACTACTCCACTTTGGGCACTCTCTTTTTCTGTGTCCATGTTCAAAACAAAACAAGCATAAACCATCTCTTCTACAATGTGCAACTGTAGAATGGTCCATGCCTCTGCAAACTTTGCAAAACGTCCAGCTCACATTCCCATGTCTAAATGAATTTACAGGTACAGAAGGGCTTTGCATGTTTTGTTTCAGCACACGATCGAGCAAATTGATAAGGGACTGAGTGCAGCTGTCACTTGCCTGAACTGATGGTGTAACTGGTAACCCACCTTGACCTGCTGACACTTTCGGCTCATTCCCAGATGTTCCGTCATCTAAATTCAACATTTGGGCATTGGCAGCTACAGTTTTCACAAAGGCAGGATGGTTAGACTGTGCCTTCATTTGTGCTCTTTTCTCAGCTTGATATTCATCAAGACGTTCTTGTATTTCAGCCGCCGTCCACCTATCAGCAGACTTGAATTTCAAGATAGCAGAAAGAGACTGGTCAGGGCAATGTTTAACAAACATTTGTGTCACCTCACGTGTAGGATCTTCAATACTTCTGCCCTGTCTTCTCAAACACTCGTCAGCGACATCAACAGCTTTATTAAACCGAATCCAATATTCCATTGCATACTCTCCTGCTACAGGTAAAGTGCCATAAAAGTCAGCAAGCGGCATAGATGAATATGTCAATTCGCTGAAGTGCTCTTTGAGTATGTCTGTGACAATCCTTGGGTTTGTTTTAGGCTTCAGTGATGGATTGCTGCGTAGTGCTATCTTGATTAAATCTGTAGCTCTCCCCATTAAGTTCGACATGATCTCGTCCGCTTGTTCAACTAAAGGAACACATTTCTTTCTCAAATAAACATCCATGAGTTCTTCCCATTCGTGTACTGATAATTTGTCAGATCCATCCCCTCTGAAACAGGGAGGTGCCTTGACATCAGGCTTCATCACTAACTTCATACCAGTCAAATTTAGAGAAGGTGACTCCATGAGAACCTGGCTCGTCCCTATGCTCTGCGTTTGAATATCAGGACACTCATTTTTTTCACTGCCTTTTTTCAGCTGATCAGATATTGACTGCCCTATTTGTTGAGCAAGCTGTGTGATTAAACTACTCAAATCAGCATTGCTGTAGTCTCGGCTGTCTGAAGCAGCACCTTCACACTTTTCTGATTCAGTTGTATGTACTCTAACAGGATTACGGGTAGAACAGAAATCAGGAGAACCAATATTAACTCTCCTTCTGAGCGGTGTCTGTTCAAGTTCACCAAAGATACGCCCCCTGGCAAAACCCAATTCAAACCCACCACTAGGGGAGTAACTTGCCTTCTCACTATTTTGTGACATCTTGAATATTACAAATCAACAAAATTAAATTAAAACAGATGATGACCACAGAAAAAAAACTGTTCATGTGTACACAGCTAAAAATAATACACAATCAAATAATCAAACAAAAATGGAATCACAACTTCAAACTACTTCTATTTTCTCTCTTCTGAAAATATGAACTTTCAACCTTTTTCTGAATTATGTACAGTCTAGCGTCCAACCTTTTTTCTTTGACACAGGTACAGTCAGAAATTGGACGCTCCAGAATACAGCAAACCCCAGCGACCAAGCTGATGTTGATCAAAGAGGATCCATGATGACTTGCATCATAGAAAAGTCACGGCACCATTGTGACCGGTCTGTACCTTCACTCTGCGTTGTGTTGATAATTTAATGAAACCGGACAACAGAGATTCTTCTGAATGAATAAAAAGGAACATTAATGAAAAAATGTCAATCCGTGGCCTTTCTCCACAATTTCAGCATTGACCTTTCCCCAGCCGCGCTTACCGCGAACTGACTTCATATTACAATTTTTAAATGAACTGATATGATTAAATCAACAATATGTAAAATTTTTCTCAATATAAAACATTTTACATGAATTCAAAACAACAATATTAACAGAAACATGGATAGAAAACATACCTGAATGAATAAAAAGGAAAATTAATGAAAAAAATGTCAGTCCGTGGCCTTTCTCCACAATTTCAGCATTGACCTGCCAGTCAAAACGTATCATTTTAGCCACGGAACTGACATACATGGTTAATAAACAAAAAAAGTACATACTTCGTGTTACACAATCTCTATTAGTTTTTCAGTAAGATTAAACTGTATTTTTAACAAAAAAAATACATATTAAATCATAAGAAACAAACTAATTTGAAACTTTTTAGCTCCAGCAGAACTCACCTTTCCCCAACCGCGCTTACCGCGAACTGAAGGAAAGCAACCGGAAAGCTTAACTCTTAAAGGGGCCACGTACTATATTTAAAAATTACAACAAACACTGAAAAATGAACATATAAGTATAGAAACAGCTCAAATAACATCTCAAACAAAATAAATCAATATCAAAAGAAAAATTGCCAGAATACAAAATAATTATATAAATATAAAATAATTGATAACAAAGGGAGAGATTTTGTGTGAAATTAATAAATTAATATAACACCTGTTACACCAGGCTGTTTTTCTTTTCAGGATGGTGCTTTTATTTATCATAGCTAAAAATGTAACTCAGGTGGTGGTGTATTTTATCTTGCTTTACTCTAAGCAACATTTCTTTCAAAAAGGGGCATGGTTGTTGCAAGCACACCCAACATCATGTATTAACAAAAACATGTTGGTTAACTGTTAGACTAAACAGTCTTTCTTTCAGATGGATATGCCTATCATCCGCCGATGGTGGTACCTTCTACTCATGGAACGATTTCAAATTGATGGGTATGTCAGTATTTTTAAAATTTTGATCTTTTAAATCTGTCAAATTCTGTTGATATTGGGTCATACAACAAACTTAGAACACGATGTATCAAAACATCCTGAATATTATCATACTGTGGACAATTATTATGGGATTTGTTTCCTTGAAAGCCAAGGGCGGCAGATTTGCTTTCTGACTGAGGAGGCAAGAAGTGTATTCGGAGGCATGGGAAAGAGGTAGGAAGGGGAAAGAGGGAAGGGGAAGGAAAAAGGAGATGGGGGAAAGATGGGAAAGGAAAAAAAAAAGAAAAAAAGAAAAAAAAAAAAAAAAAAAAAAAAAAAAAAAAAAAAAAAAAAAACAAAACAAAAAAAAATAACAAAAATAAAAAAAAAAAAAAAGAAAAAAAGACTCTGCCCCTTTTTAGGGTGGAAAGAAGAACCACATCCAATCTTCCGGCACATGTCCAAGCAGTTCAAGATCGGGACAGGAATGAAAAAAGATTAGTGGACTTAATTCTCACATCAAAATCAGCAGAGCAGCATTTGGTGGTAATGATGGTTCCACTTTAAATTACTCCTCCAGACTATGGTCAACTTAAATATAGTCAAGTGACAATTTAACTATTATTTGCCAAATGTAATTAATGACTTGTGCATTTACATATGAACTATAATTTCCTTCTATGGCCCAAAGGATATACTCAGTGGGAAAAGGCCAAAGTGGTTTCCACTAAAACCCCATTTTCAAGTGCCTGTATACATTTAGAATGAGCAGTCCCTGACAATCCTTTATAACTACATGAAAGGAGTTCTTAATAAAACCCAAATGCAAGCTGACCTACAATAATGAGGTGGAGTTCATTTGTGGATGTCTCCTCCCAGAGGTAAGCCCAAAACATATTTGAACATGAGCATGTTTATGTTCTGTAGTGTGTGCATGTTTTATTTTATTAATTGGTATATTTGTACAGGCCATCATTCATGGCCTTTGCGAGCTGCAGGGCTTGTCTTGGCAGGAGGCTGAAGAGATGTTCCTCCAGGGCCCCACTTATCACTCAAGGTATGTTTTCAATTTTTGTTTGTTCAAAAACGGTTGGATTGTTGTGTTACACAACATTTCTGACAACAGCATTTATCTTTTCTTTTAGTGAAGTTGAGGAATCTGACAGGAGAATTGCTCGAGAAATGAAAAATGTCCCCAACAAGAATGTAAAGCATTTATTTTCTTTGATGTTATTTAATATGTAATATATACATTATTAACCCAATTAATTTTTTCACCATCTTTCTCTGCATTGTTTACAGCTCGATGACTTGTAGGACCTCATGAAAAAGAATGCAAAAATAAAGTTTGGTGTGAGAAAATGACTCCGAGCACTATAATTTATTGCATGTAAATATAGAGTTAATGTTCATCCCCTAACTCAATACTAAAGAATGTGATAAATCCTTAATAATTAAGAAAACAATAAATGACTATGAAAATATTTAAGTAACTGAATTTCTATTTACAAATACAATTAATAAAAATAAACCAGACTTAATGCATTAAATCAGAATAGATGTGTTTTAAATTTTATAAATAGAAGCAGTCAGTCATAGAAATATGTAGAGAAAATTTTAGCTCACCAACAGGAAAGATGAATAATTAACCATAACTAGTTAGAATTAACTATTCATATTTTAGATCCAATGTAGATATTTAGCTGACCACTCAGGATCAACCGTCTTGTCAATTCTAAGAACGTTAATTCCTGGTTAAGGGAAATAACTTTCTTACTGTACAATTTTATAAGCTTGTAACGTAAATCTGCATGATTAGTGACTCCGGTTATGAGCAAACAATGAACACGTCAAGTGTGATACAAGTAAGGATTTATTAACTACACAAACACTTAAACTAATCTAACATACTACATAAACACAAACTGGTCTAACATCCTACACACACACACAAACTGGTCTAACATACACACACACAAACATGGTATAGGAAAGGGTTATAAAGTTTAGTCAGTACAGAAAAGCGAAGAAAGGACATAAGGAAAATGACATTATGGACCATTTATATTCAACAGATCTAAGCCTTCAAGGATACGTCAGATTCTGAGTTCAAACACACCTTTGTAAAAAGGTGTAACTGATACTTAATGTATCAATTAATAAGACTAAGTTTGATACTTGCGAGTCTCGTCTGTCTGAAAATAAATTCCTGATGCAATCTTAAGGCCCAAAATCTTGCTGAAATTAGTTGATGAAAAAGAACCAGTTTTGAGTCAGAGAGTCTTGGTGAATGGAAAGTCAAGGCGAAGCCTGGCACAAGCGTTGATATCCTGAAGCGTTTTTTTCTCATCTTCATCTGCATCTGACCAAACCACCGACTGAGGCGGGTCCCTGGAGCAGGGCCTTTAAGGACGGAGAAGATCCCCGCCTTTCAAGATGGGCTTGTCCAATGAGAGAGATGGAAATTTCCTAGCGGGAGGTGGCAATTGCTGGAGGGTTTACGACTCTTTGTGTGGAAACATGGAACTTAGTATCTGGAACTGGAATCGAAAATACTAAAGATTCTCAGAACACTAATATATTGCTTATGTACCAACATATAATATACAATCTTGTTTAGATCATCAGAAGGCGAAATCATAGATACTAAACACGGTATATGTAAAGTTATATGAATGAGTGGTTTATCGTAAACATGAATAAAAATAGTCTATAATACAAAAGATTAAATACAACACAGCAATAATATACACAATGGGCTGAAGAATATGTGTGTTCATTCAAAAAAAAGGTTTTCCTATGAATTAATTAATAGAAAAGTCAATTTCTGCTCTGCCTATTCTAGGGGACAAAGAGTGGGTTATTCTACTCACATTCATGGGGGGTCATAAAACCAGTGATATCTTGATTAGTTGTCATGGTGACCAAGGGGGGGATGGTGTTCAGCAGAAATCCTGGCATCCAGTTTATGGAGTGAGGGGACTGTGACGATTTGTTAAACTAATGAATAACTGATTTGTTAAATCAAATGAAAAATTGTGTGTTTGATTGGTCCAGACGCTACAAATTTCCCCCCTTTCGAGCGTTGTTGTCCGTAGAATAGAAAACAACGAGCGATGTCAAAGATGCAGAACAATCTAACACACACCTGTCACACACGGCTGGGAGGCAGTGGTGGCTCTCTGGCTGTTGGTGCCGTGGTGGATGCTGTCTGGTGGTGTGCTGTGGTGATGTAGGCTGTAGCAAGGTGTGGGTCCTCGAGCTTATGCAGCAGGTGTCGAGGCTGTGTCACCTGTCATCCTGAAGTGAGTTAGTCCGGGTAGGATGTTTTTTTGTTGATGTTGTTAGCCAGTAGGCTATCTGTGGTAAACGTGATGTGGGACAGCCGGGTTAGACTCTCAACAGTGAGAGTGCAGGTGGTTCCAGGGAACTGTTATGGAGATTCCGTAGTGTGAAGAAACTTTCCGACTGACCTAGTGATGATGGCAAGAAAGCGGCAGGTGGTTGTGAGCTCTATGCTTTGCTCAACGTCACTAGAAATCAGATGTTTGCGGTGTCGCTTGGCTCTTGTGGCGGCACCGACTTGAGCTTGCCTGAGTTGTGTTGGTAGAGCTCTCGCTGTTGGGCATGTGGGCCCGCTGCTCAATCCAACGTTGTCTGGCTGCTTCTAGGGGTGTCGACCGGTTTCAAGGGAGGCTCCTCCCTTGGAGGGGCCTGATGCAGCAGGCAAGGAGTCAGAGGATTGTCCTTCTCAATACTCCTTAGTTGAATTTTGTTCAAGGAGCTCTTTTGCGAGTGTCAGAAGCTCCTGTAACCCAGAAGTAGGCGTATCCAGCTGTCCTTGCGTAGCCTCCGTTCAGCACCCGTGCGGAGGAGGATGTTGTGGGAGGAGGGATTGTGTGTTGGGGGGGGTGGACTGCTGTTGGAAAAACGTGGGTGTTTGCAGGATGAGGAAGCCTTGTCCCATGCTGTTGGTTGGAACCTGAGGTCTGTTCCATGGTGATGACTGTCATCCTCTTCTGGATAGGGGCTGCTGTAGAAGGGTTTCATTGTGGCCACTGTGGGGGGTGCCTTATGTGGGCCCGATTGGATTCTGAGTTGTGACTGAAGTGCAGAACAGTCATGCGATCAGTCCCTGTTCAGACTATGGGTCTGAGAATTCCTTTAGATGGCTTGTTTAAACTGCGGGTGAGACTGCAGGATCAGTTCCTTTAATGTCCTCAAGGTCTCTGCAGTATTTAGGCTGCCAGATGTATTGTCTCTGGCAGCTCGTTGGGGTCTGTGGGGTCACACGGTGTGTGTGTCTGCATTGATCCTCTGGAAAGGTCCCTGCCCCAACCCCTTGTGGCTGCTGGTTGGTGACGTGTGAACAATGGCCCTCGCCCCCCCCTCACAGGTTCAGACTCTTGGCTGAGGGGGTGGCCTGCTGGCCAGGGGAAGTTCTGTTTCGTGTTTCCCTGTCTGTTCACCTTGTGGTCTGCAAGCATATATCAGTTCATTTGTGACACTGAATTCACCTCGTTGCGTTGTTTCGGTTCGCCTGAAATTTTATTTTTTTTTTGTTGCAGCTGCAGAGATTTTCAGGGAGCTGACTTGTGAAGTGACAAGCAGAAGGCTTTGGCTCCCTTTCACCCCTTTCGTAGCTGTGCACAGGCGTTGAGGGCTTGCACTGCTGGCGACGTGGTGTTCAACCTGCTGTCTTTTGCTTAAGTCTATGCGCAGTCGATAGGACTGTTTAAATCTTTCTGAACCATGTCAAGCTCCTCTCTAATTGCTGAGTCAGGGTTTGGACCTCAGCTCTGGCTGTATGCAGCTGGCCTTGTAAGGCCTTAGATGTGGTGTCTCTCTCATTTAGTTCCACATATGTTGTTTTAAGAGTGACTTTGTGTGAAACAGTTTTCTTTCCAAGTCCTGTCTGATGGCTTTCCTAGCGGCGCTTGGTGTCCAGCAGCTGTTAGAGCCTCTGTGAAGGACTGGGATTTCCTGCGTCGCACCATTCTGTGGGGTTCTTTGCATCCGTTCTGTGCTTTCTCTCGTTGAGCAGGTGTCAGTTCTCTGCAGAATTCTGTGACTTGCAGTTTCAGCTCATATACCTCCTGTCTGAGGCCCTTGAGGGTGTGGGCCGAGGAGAGGATGATGCTGGTCAAGTGTTCGCTTATGTCGCAGTCTCGCTGTTCCTTTCTTTGCCATCGCAAGTAGTTGGCTGCTTGGAGCTGAAGGATGTCCATTACAGTGCTCTGCTAAGTGTCCAGGTGGTCCTGGTGAGCTGGCAGGCTGGATGTCTGTGGAATGTCTGCGGCATACTGGCACACTTGTGGGAACACCAGAGAGAGAGAGACACAAGGCAAATGCAGGTACGTACAGAGGTGTTAAACTATCTCTAAGGGGAACGGCTGTGTAGGCCGTGTAAGGTATGACTAGCTGGTGGGAGGCAGCTAGTGAGGTAGGGTGCTATGATTTTGTGTTCGTGAACACAAAGGAAGAGTTTGAGTAACTTTGTTGAGGGGCCGTAATCAGGGGTCAGCTGATGACCGGGCTATACTACTGATGGTTCACGGGGTTGGTCACTATGACGAAACTGAAATAAAATAAAATAAACTCAAAAAAAAAAAGGAACATTTTTACCTATTGTAGTTTTTTTTCTAAGAGATATGGCTAAGGAGGTTTCACTTGTGTGTGATGCTGCATGTTGGGAAATAGTTCATAACCCTAGGGTTAGGCTGTTAGCTAAACTAGCAGGGACCCACCAAATACCTCGTCAAAAGGAAAAGAAACAGTGGGAATTGTTTCTAGTTTTATGTTAGCCTACATTGTGTTGCAATGGGAGCTGCCCTTCAACGTATTAGGCCTGACACTGAGGCGTGAGGAGAAGTAGAGAAGAAACAGGGATTATGCTACTAATAACATGTATAACTCGTTAAGGAAACAACAGTTGCTAGAACTACTGTAATCCAAACCAAAAGCGACGATGGTGATGGTGAAAATAAAAAAATAAGGTAAAAGTAAAACACAAAAAAAAGATATCTATTATATAAAAAAAATAACAAGGGGGTCCAAGAGCTGTAGGAAAATTAAAAAGGAAGTAAATTAAAAATAAAAAAATAAAAATAAAATAAAAATGGAATGAAATAAATAAATAAAAATAAAAAATAAAAAAATTTGAGTTAATTAAATCCAAATTTAATACAGATCAATTTAGCTGAATTGGTACATTTGTGTTAAACAAATGTAAATAAATGCAATAAAATTAAAAAGAGGTAGAATAAAGTTAAAACAAAAAAAACAATAACACAAGTAAAACCAAAGTATGTGGGGGTCCCACGGGACCTGTGGATGGCATCAACGAAGCGACACCAGGGGTGACAGGAGATAGAGACGAGAGAGAGAGAGAGAGAAGAGAGGGAGGCGAGAGGTGTGGGTTAGAAAGTTACACTTTACACGCCTATCTAGTGTTAGTCGTATGCTAACAGCTAGCAGTGAGGTAAAGGGCTTAGCTTAAGAGTAAGCGTTAGTTACACGCAATTCTTTGTTGACACACAGGTCTGTGAAGTGAATGCTGTTGTCAGATTAACCGGAAGAGTCTGCTCACACTTCCGGGGTCACATGTTGCTAGGAGACCAATGCAAGCTCACAACAGGTGAAGGTGGAGCAGACTTGCACTGCTGTGAACATGCATGGGAAACTCATGCATGTCCCATACAAATTCATGCATTACTCAAAACAGCACATTCACTTCAAAGGCAATGGTGGATTCGTAGTTAGCTAAGCTAAAATAACACCATTAATTTTACGTAAATATTTCACATGAGCGAATCAAAATGAAATACAATGATACGTAACAAATAATAAGGCCTTAAATTAATGAAATGAGGAGTATCGCTCAGATCCCCTACACAGTGCTGAAAAAGGGGATTACTTCGCCCAAGATCAGACCGATTCATACTGGTACCATTTATATGAGCTGCTAAACCCGAGATTTCGTCGTCAGAAAATAGACCTATGCTCCACTAACAACAGAGATTAGGATCTCTTCGCTAAAATCAGGTTAGTTTATAGTAAGATTAAACATTTTAGCACGAAACTGTTACTACTGAGGAAGGAACATTCAAGCGATAGTGTATCTGATTCTGATCAGACCTGCGTGCGGCAGTGTCTAGGAGTTACGTTAAATGTCCAATGAGTTGGTCGATATGAAATACATGTACATAACACATACAAGGCCTAAATCAGTGAATGAGGAGCATTCGTCAGATCACCACACGTACGGAAGAATGAGTGATTCTCCTAGCCCCCCCAAAATCAGACCGATTATTCTGGTACCATTTATATGAGCTGCTAATCTGAGGTTTCGTCGTCAGGAAAAAGACCTATGCCACACTAACACAGAAATTAGGATTTCTTAGCTAAAATCAGGTTAGTTTCTTATCATACAATTTAAACACATTATAGCACTGAAAAACTTATTTTGGCTTGTAGGAAGGCGCATTCAAACTAAAATTTTATCTGGTTTTGATCAGGAACAGGTATGCGCATGGAGAAGAAGTTACTAAAACTTATGAAACAGACACATAAGATTGAATATTGGGTCTGCTTGCAAGCAATGTTTAAACGACTCCACCGTTCTAAATTACTTCTCGTACTGCATAAAGTAGGAAACTAATATTTTCCTGGCCATGTGAATGCTGGAATTTTTCTGGCTAGCTTGTCAAGGTCTCAGGGGGTCGCATCATGCGCTGCTGCAGGGATGCTTGGAAGTATTACAGTTCTGTTCTGTCAGTTGTTAAGCAGAAAGTGTTGGCTCCACCCTTCGTAGCTTGTTGCATCTGAGGGAGTTTGCACGGCTGAATGAGGATGCAGGAGTAGGGTGTCTCTCCCACTGCGTCTCTTTTCGCCGCCTGTAGGAGTCCCTGAGTTCTCTTCGGAGCATGTCAAGCTTGTCTTGAGTGTTGTTCAGCGGCTGGATCAGTCTCTTGAAGTCTATCAATTTCCTCCTGAAACTACAATTCTGCTGGGGTCCTTGTGGGATACCGCTGTGATTTGTTGCTTGAGATCATTTACCTCCTGCTTCAATCCCATTAGGTTGTGGGCCAGAAAGATGATGACCTTGGTGAGCTTTTTATAGCCATAACTCTCGCTTGAGTCATGAATCAGTAGTACTCTTCCCTCAGTGTCCATTTGCTTTCAGCTCAGTAGGTGGTCGTCAGCCCTGGGTAGGGGGTGTTCCTCACAACGCCTGGCCAGCCTTCTTTGGTCTGCATTCTGGGCAGTTAGTCTGAGAATCTGCAACATTTTTGAACCACTGGTGTTGAGCGAGGGCGAAGATACACAAGATCAAAACAGATGTGAAGGGCTAAATAGTTTGGGGTCGGCAAGTTTGGCTGAAAAGGGCGCGTAAACAGGGTTTGATGGATGACTTTTAAGACTCTCTTATTGTCAAATTATCAAAGTATCACAGGCTTAATCTCTGAGGTATGAAGGAGAAAAGGGAAAAGCAGAAGGTAAAGGAGAGCATTTCTATTCAGATTAAGATTATTTTTTTGGTACTCAGGATGATAGTTATGCCTTAGCGTTTGTCTAGATGACTTTTGTAACAGGGTCTTAAAAATTAGGGCACATGTTTGAAAATAAACAAATCAAAAATAGAAATGTCTCTGGTTCCTTTTGAGGTTCAGAGAGAACATCAAGGGGGCATAACATGTAAATGGATTTAAAATTAGCTGACTGCTATTAACAAAACAAGGTAATCATTCTGGTAATAGGAACAAATAGCAGCACTAGTGATTAATGTGTTACTAAAAGCACCCAATACCTCAATAAGTCTTTCCTCGATAGACAGTTAAGAATTAATTAAATTTAGATTTAATTAACTAATAACTAAGCAATAGCATCCAGGAAGGATACATCTAAGATAGTTAAATTCGATGAGACGAATTGAAGATTGAGAAACATAGAAAAAGAAAGAAAAGAAAGGGGAAAATCAGAAACCAGAGATTAGGTTAAATTCAAATTACTTCACAATGCATACACACATGCTGTATTTAAAAACTTAAATTAAAGAGTGTTAACCCCTAATTGATAAAGCTATTTGGTAGCTTAGCCTAAAATGAAACTATGCTAAGTCATGTTAGCTTAGCCGCTTAAGGTGGTTTGTTTACAACATGGCATGTTGTGCTATGTGAAGTTAGAGATCCTGGGACAAGTTGTTGTCACGGTAACCAATGCATGCCAGTGTAATTCAAATAGTTTAGTGTCTGCCTATTTCCAAGAAGTTGCCCACAGTTTTAAAATGTGGTGCTTTCAGTCCTTCAAGGCTTGTTGCATTAACTAAGCACTTCGGTGAGTGCTTCGCTAATGCAACAATAAACTTCTTGCACATGTTTAAAGAATTACAAAACGTGTTTAATGTAAGTTAAAACCGGTTTAAACATAAATGTAGTTATGTTTGCCTCACATATGAATACTAAAGTACAGTATTACACCTTTAATTTAACTCAGCGAGTGAAACACAGTAATGAACACCAGGTTGCTCGGCTTATATATATATACAGTCAAAGTGTAGATAAATTGCTTCAATCTAATTATAAACTATAAGGACTTTATGCTGTAGAAAGGGGAGCAGCGCTCACATCTACCTGGATATAACTGTACTGAGATTTCAGAAACAATTGAAACAATACTGCAATTTTGTGATTTCTTCACTAAAGCATAGTACATTATGGTACAGTTTGGACATGCAGCTGAGCTGAGATTCAGACTTACGCTATGTCAAGACAGATTTATGCTTTAATACGGAAATTAGGGGTTCTTTGCTAAAATCAGATTAACCTTACACTGATACCATTAAGCATGAAATACATAAAGACTCTAACAATTATAATAGCAGTACCAATTCAAAACCCCACTTTATCTGCATCTCAACAAGACAGCAAATAGGGACACCGGGCATCTGAAGCCACGTCCTATTTTAACCTGGGCTATCAAACACACACTTTTAAGTTGCCAGTGTTTAAACACATAACTTTCGTTTTATCATGCCCGCATACTCTCCACCAATCTGTAACGAATCAGCCCATGGGAAATATGAATAATTAACCATAAATAGTTATAATTAACTATTCATATTTTAAATCCGCTGTAGATATTTAGCTGACCACTAAGGGTCAACTGTCTTGTCAATTCTAAGAACGTAATTTCCTGGTTATAAGGGAAATACTTTCTTACTGTACAATTCTACAAGATTGTAACGTAAATCTGCATGATCAGTGACTCCTGTTATCAGTAAACAATGAACACATCAAGAGTGATACAAGTAAGGTTTTATTAACCACAAACACTTAAACTAGTCTAACATACAACATAAACACACAAACTGGTCTAACATCCTACATACACACATAAACTGTTCTAACATACACACACACACACACATATACAGTTGGTATAGGAAAAGGATTAAAGCTTAAGCAGTAAAAAGGAGAGAAATAAGGAATGAAGTTATGGAACAATTTGCATATTCAACAGATCTAGCCTGCAAGGATAGTCAGATTCTGAGGTTCAACACACCTTGATACAAGGTTGTTGGTTGAACTGATATTATGTATCAATTAATAAGACTAAGTTTAATACTTAGCGAGTCTCGGCGGTCTGAAAAAGATTCCTGATGCAATCTTAAAGCCCAAGATCTTGCTGAAATTAGTTGATGAAAAAAACCAGTTTGAGTCAGAGAATCTTTGGTGAATGGAAAGTCAAGGCCGAAACCTGGCACGAACTTTGATATCCTGACCGTTTTTCTCACATTTCATCTGCATCGACCAAACCAACCGACTGGGGGGTTTCTGGAGTTGTGGCCTTAAGGTCGGAGAGATCCCCGCCTTTTCAAGATGGGCTTGTCCAAGAGAGAGATGGAAAATTCCTAGGGGGGGGGTGGCATGCTGAAGGAGTTTATGACTCTTTTTGTGGAAACATGGAACTTAGTATCTGGAACTTGAGTCGAAAATACTAAAAATTCTCAGGACACTAATATATTGCCTAAATACCAACATATAATATACACTCTTGTTTAGATAATCAGAAGGCGAATTCATAGATACTAAACACGGTATTTGTAAGGTTATATGAATGAGTGGTTTTTCGTAAGCATGAATAAAAATAGTCTAAAATACAACAGATTAAATACAACACAGAAATAATATACACAATGGACTGAAGAAAATGTGTGTTCATTCAAAAAAAAGGTTTTCCTATGAATTAATTAATAGAAAAGTCAATTTCTGCTCTGCCTATTCTATGGGGACAAAGCGTGGGTTATCCTACTCACATTCCTGGGGGTCATAAAACCAGTGATATCATGAGTAGTTGTCATGGTGACCAAGGTGGGGGATGGTGTTCTGCAGAAATCCTGGCATCCAGTTTATTGTGTGAGGGGACTGTGACGATTTGTTAATATAATGAATAATTTATTTGTTAAATCAAATTAAAATTAGTGTTTCAGATTGGTCGAGACGCTACATATTTTATAGTAGAAAAATAGTGTAAGTTGCAATCTATCAGCAATTGAATTCAGGTTGGTAATCTTATCTAATCAGGTTAGATAATCCTCCAAACAGCAGGTGGCACTGTCTGAAAAAAACGATAGGTCTGAGCATGCAGGTCTGAGTGTGCAGTTGGGCCTCCGGGCCTGCAGATAATCTTCCAAACAGCAGGTGGCACTGTCTGAAAAAAACGATAGGTCTGAGTGTGCAGGTCTGAGTGTGCAGTTGGGCCTCCGGGCCTGCAGCTTCAGCCTACTCAATTAGACAACTCCAAGCTGTTGTGGTCACGCTGTGACACAGCGCTCGTGTCCGTTGTATCCGTCACAGTTTTGCCAAGTTCGCGGTTTTCCGTGGAATTGGGCTACTTTATCACTGTTGCCGAGGGTTGTTTTTCATGTCCGCGGGTTGAAGCGATCCCAATAACGTGTATTTTAGCCCCCAGAACGCGATTTTTACCGGAGGACTCCTCGAAACGCGGTTAGTTTTGAGTAGCATTTGGGCGGGTTTTGTTATGAAAATCTGGCAACCATTTCCCTCAAGCAGGTAACACATTTTTGCCCCGTTTGTGTTGTTTCACTACTTACACAATAATTTTAAGTATAAAAAAGGTTATGTACATGCACGCGGGGTGTTTAATCATATATTTCCAACCCCAGATAGGGGGGTCTACTGACTACTGCGTTCACCGAAAATGCATTTTTTAATAAATTGGATAGAGATATAATAAATATATATGTATATATAGATATCAATTTTCATTTAATTTTATGTATGTAGATGTATGTTTAATTAATACTAACAAAATTATATATTTTTTTGAGCAACTGGGATGGTGCCCCCCCTGGGAGTTGCATACTCTGCATTTAGGGAGCGGCGATACTGCTAGCCAGAAATACTTTATGCTTTTAACTGAGAGCAATACAGATATCTGCATTTAACCACCAGTCTAAAGCAACTGAAGAAGCACATAAATTCACAGGCTTAAACGGGCTGAAGCCCAGGGGCCTACTGGCTGCTGGGAAATTATATTTTTCGAATAAGTATTTGTATGGGAGTTTGCAGCAGTGACAACAGCAATCTATAAACAAACTCGCACACTCATAAATTTCCAGGACTTTCAACAGCATTCTTGGCAATGCCCTGCTTTTGCCTTACTCGTTCATCGGAGGATGACGCTATTTCTCTGAGGTCATCTGATCCAGCAGCTAGTGCTCTGCTGGCTCCCAGCCAGGAAGAGGAGGAGATGTTAGATGACGACAAGGAAGTTAAGACTGAGTCCTCTAAAACCTCCTGTCCTGCTTATGAGGGGCTGCTTGAGGTTATGGAACGCGGAAGCGGACTAGGAGGGTGGGGCCTCGCGGCCGGCTCGATGAGCGCTATCTTTCTGACCATAACCCTCCAGCCCAGGTGAGTCTTCCATTTCTTCCTGATCTTCATGTGGAGATAGAGAAGACTTGGAAAAATCCGGTCTCTTTGCTTGTCCACAGATTTCAGCAGTCTAGTTAGGCCAACATCGAGGGCATGCACAAAA
>JADLZN010002499.1:0-57704 GCA_018155175.1 Sinocyclocheilus anophthalmus | reverse complement strand
TCCCAGGCTGACTCTCACAAGTCCGAGGTAAGTATACAGCGCGCTGCTAACTCTCCCACCACCCCTACTCCGTGTGTTTCTCTGCACAGGACCGGTGCACCCAGGACGCGATCTTCCAAGATGTCCTTCACTCCGGCGCCGGGAAACCACAGACCCTGGGTGCACCCGCCACGAAAGACACGAGCCAGGCCCCGGGCGACGACCTCACCCCCTCCGCCACCTCCGGTCTTCGAAATCTCCACCCGGAACCGTCGTCGCTCTCGGCCCCTCCGCGTACGGAACGCATGCTGTGATCATCGAACTCCGATCGCCGGCACTGTTTTCCACTGTTGCTGCGGGGTTTCTTGATGCTTTCCCTGCGCTTAGTACCCGCGATGCCTGCGAGGGAGTGATCGAGAGCCCCGGAGCGTTCGTTGTGCTTTCATGCTGGGGGGCAACAGACACCAAGCTGTGGCAGACGGAGACACTGAAGAGGGACTTCAAGATCCTGATCGAGACGGTGCGCAGCACATGCCGCGACGATGATCATCGTGTCAGGATCGCTTCCCACGTATCGACGAGGACATAAAGTTCAGTAGGCTTTTTGCTTTAATTGAATGGTTATTGTCATGGTGTAAAGTACAGAAACTGCTCTTTGTTAATAATTTGATTTTTTTTCTGGGAGCGTCCTAGGCTTTTTTGCGTTGATGGCCTGCACCCCAGCAGATTCGGAGCGGAACTCATGTCGGACAACATCTCCAGGACGCTGCGCTCCATATGACTAATAAGTCAAATCTCAAATAACTGCCCTGATGACTTTTGTTCTACCCGCTTAAATGATAGAAGTACTTGTGCTGTCCAATCTATAAGACTGTGTCTGTTCCCCGAATAGTGAGGTCAAATTATAAATTTAATGCAGGATCTAGAAAAATTCTGATCGTGATTAAACCAGAAAAAATTAAAACAAATAAACAAAATAAATTTTTTAAGTTTGGGCTCCTAAACTTTAGATCACTCTCACCCAAAGCAGTTATTGTAAATGAAATGATCACAGATAATCGTTTTGATGTACTCTGCTTGACTGAAACCTGGCTAAAACCTAATGATTATATTGGTCTAAATGAATCTACTCCACCAAGCTACTGTTATAAGCATGAGCCCCGTCAGACTGGTCGTGGCGGCGGTGTTGCAACAATATATAGTGATATTCTCAATGTTACTCAAAAGACAGGATACAGGTTTAACTCATTCGAATACTAATGCTTAATGTTACACTGTCAGATATGTAAAAGAAATCTATCGTATCTCTTGCTATGGCTACTGTGTATAGACCACCAGTGCCGTATACAGATTTCCTAAAAGAATTTGCAGATTTCCTCTCAGACCTATTGGTTACTGTTGATAAAGCACTAATTGTTGGAGATTTTAATATTCACGTTGAGAATACAAATGATGCATTAGGACTTGCGTTTACTGACCTAATAAACTCTTTTGGAGTCAAGCAAAACGTCACTGGGCCCACTCATCGTTTTAATCATACACTAGATTTAATTATATCGCATGGAATTGATCTTACTGATATAGATATCGTACCTCAAAGCAATGATATTACTGACCATTTCCTTGTATCATGCACGCTGCGTATTACTGATATTATCTATATGGCTCCTCGTTATCGTCGGTGCAGAACTATTGTTCCAGCCACCAAAGACAGATTCACAAATACCTGCCTGATTTATCTCAACTGCTCCGTGTACCCATAATTACACATGAACTAGACGAATAACTAGCAACATGGTGCCTTCATCCTTCCCCTCTAACATTACCGCTGTTGCCCCCATCAAATTGAAAAACGTACTGCGCCATGGTACAACAGTAATACCCATTCTCTCAAGAAAAAAACTTGTAGTCTTGAGCGCAAATGGAGAAAAACTAACTTGGAAGTTTTTAGAATTGCGTGGAAAAACAGTATGTCCAGCTATAGACTGGCTCTAAAAGCTGCCAGGGCTGAGCACCTCCGCAAACTCATAGAGAATAACCAAAACAATCCTAGGTTTTTATTTAGCACAGTGGCTAGATTAACAAATAACCAGACGCCACCCGATCTAAATATTCCCTCACAGTTTAATAGTAATGACTTTATGAATTTCTTCACTGATAAAATAGATAACATCAGAAATACAATAGCAAATATAGATTCTACAGCGTATAATACTTCAGCTTCATTCATCGCACCAAAAGATAAACTGCAGTGCTTTACAGTTATAGGACAGGAAGAGCTAAATAAACTCTAAACCAACAACATGCCTGTTAGATCCTGTACCCACTTAATTACTGAAAGAGTTGTTACCTGTAGTAGAAGAACTGCTTCTCAATATTATTACCTCGTCGTTGTCTTTAGGTCACGTCCCAAAACCAATCAAAGCTGGCGGTTATTAAGCCTCTTATTCAGAACCACAACTAGATCCTAGTTAACTGGCAAATTACAGACCCATCTCAACTCTTCCTTTTATGTCTAAAATTTTAGAAAATGTTGTGTCTGCTCAATTGTGCTCCTTGCAAAAAAAAGGATCTTTATGAATTATTTCAGTCAGGTTTCAGGCCCCACCCTAGCACAGAAACTGCACTTGTTAAAATTACAAATGGCTTGCTTCTTGCGTCAGACCAAGGCTGTGTCTCATTGCTAGTTTTACTTGATCTAGTGCTGCATCGATACTATAGATTCATGACATACTCCATAATGATTTTACAAAACGATACAGGTAGTTCAAGGGCAGCTTTAATATGGTTTAGATCGTCACCGTTCTCCGATTCGCTACCATACCTTGTTCAGTAAATGGGAGTCATCTCAATTTCCCCGACATAAATGGAGTTCCACACTGAGTCTGTCCCTAGGTCGTGTCTTCCTTCAAGCAGATTGGCTTGCTATCTCGGGGAGGATGAATCGGCGGAAAGAAGCGAAACGGCGCCGACCCCTGCACAGAACTTTCCTGGGACGAGTAAAACGCCATCTGTCAGCAATCGTTAGCCAAAGATAGCTAATCGGAAAGAACCGGGACGCCTGAGTGTAACAGGGGTTCCTCCTGGACCGGTCCTCGACTAGTTTTCGATATACATGTTGCCCTAAGGCTGGTATGATATTAAAAAATAACTACAGGAATTAACGTTGCCACGGTTTTATTCCGATGATACTCAACTAGGTATCTCAACAAGACCAGAATGAACTTCTTAAATTATCGAATCCATAACAAGTGTGTTCAAAAATGTAAATATGGCATGACATAATTTTTTGCTCCGATTAAATTCTATAAAACAGAGATTTACTTATTGGCCCAAAAGACATGACACCGAATCTCTGGGGATTACATTTGCAACTAGACGGGATTTATGGTTACTTTCCTTCACAGTCAAAAATCTGGGTAGTATATTAGATACAACTTGTCTTTTGAAAATCATATTTCCCTTGTTACAAAAACGGCATTCTTCCATCTAGAAACATTGCCAAGTTACGAAACAAGATACCTGTTTCTGATGCAGAAAAGCTAGTTCATGCATTCATGAACTCTAGACTGGACTATTGTAATGCACTGCTAAGTGGGTGTCCTTCATCTTCATAACAAGCTACGTATCAAAATGCAGCGGCTAGAGTCCTTAACCAGGTCAAGAAAATATGATCATATAACGCCAATTTTACAGTCTCTGCACTGGCTTCCTATTTAGTTCTGTATCAGTTAAACAATATTATTACTTATCCATAAGGCCTTTATTGGGTTAGCTCCTGCGTACCTAACTACTCTTCTACCATGCTACAATCCATCACACTCCCTAAAGTCGCAAAACTCTGGACTCTTGGTAGCTTCTAGGATAGCAAAGTCCACTAAAGGAGGTAGATCTTTTTCGCATTTGGCTCCCAAACTCTTGAAGATCCTCTCGAACGTTCGGGGTTCAGACACACTCTCCCTGTTTAGATTAAAGACACATCTCTTTGGCCCAGCATTCAAATAATGCATCTCATAATCTGTTACTGCAGTTATATCTAATCAAATGAACATTATTATTCTTTAGCTTGGGTTAAACAAATCAACTTTTGCTTGCTTGGAACAGCAGCTACGCTAATTATGTTTGTATTTGTTTCTCTGTTTTTGCTAGAATTTACACAAGCTTCAGTCTGGATCCAGAACAACCTAAGGAAAGATGATGCAACCGCCTTGCAGAGTATCCGTCAGCGATAAGGCCCAACCCGAAACACATAGCAGACTACTCACAGTCTTTTGCTATGACGGTTGGATTGCATATAATAATTGCTGTAATAGTGTCATCGTCTGTTTTATTCGTCTTAAATAATTTTTCTCCGGACTGGCTGGGTCGTCTTTCAAGGAGAACTGGCCCCCTGACTGAGCATGGTTTCTCCCAAGGTTTTTCTCCATTTCTGTCACCGATGGGGTTTTGGTTCCTTGCCGCTGTCGCCTCTGGCTTGCTTAGTTTGGGACACTTCATTTCCAGCGATATCGTTGACTTGATTGCAAAGATATTATTTAAACTGAGCTGAGCTGGATGATGACGTCACTGAATTCATTGATGAACTGCCTTTAACTGAAAAATGTGTTTTTACTATTGTCACTTTGCATTATTGCACTATTTTCCTAATTAATGCTGTTTAGTTGCTTTGACACAATCTGTATTGTATAAAGCGTTATTTAAATAAAGGTGACTTGACTTGACAAGACCAAACGAACTAAAAATAAACTTCAAACTAACAACATGGTGTCTGTGTGGTTGATCCGGGGTATGTATACTGTAAAGGAGGTAAAGAGTGTGTGAAAGGTCCGTGTGCCATCCAGATTACGTGTGCACCCGCTCTCTGGTGGCTAAACAGCAGGGTTAGGAATGAGGTAAGAGTGTATGTATGTGTATTTAAATATATGTGCCCGTACTGCCGTTTCCAGCGCTGAAGATCAACTCTTCACATCACCTTCCCCGTCTCCAAGCCGCGTACTGTCCGGATACCGTGACAGGTAGTCAGCAACAAGGTTCAGCCTCCCAGGCCGATGTCGTACCTTAAAACTGTAGGGCTGGAGAGCTAGGTACCACCTCGTGATGCGGGCGTTATGATCTTTCATCGTGTGAATCCACGTCAAAGCCCGATGGTCTGTCTCCAGGTTGAATTCTCTCCCCAAGAGGTAATTTCGGAGGGATTCCAGGGACCACTTGATTGCAAGACACTCCTTCTCGATCGTGGAATACCTGGTTTCTCTAGGCAACAGCTTCCTACTCAGAAACACGACTGGCTTCTCCTCTCCCCCAGTCCCCTGGGCTAGTACTGCTCCAATTCCCTTCTCTGAAGCATCCACTTGCACCAGAAACCGCTGATCGAAGTTGGGGCTTTGTAGGACTGGGCTGGTGCACATCCTCTCTTTTAGGGTGCTGAACGCTCCCTCACAGGCACCAGTCCATGCCACCGGGTTCTTCCCAGTTTTGGTTAGCAAGTCAGTTAGTGGTGTTGCAATGTTAGCAAAGTCCGGGATGAATCTGCGGTACCAGCCCACTAGGCCCAGGAAGGATCTCACCTCCTTTTTCGTCCTAGGTCGGGGACTGCGCTGAATTGCTTCCACCTTACATACCCGAGGTCGCAGGTCGCCATTGCCCAGATGGTATCCTAGGTAGCTGGTCTCCTGCCTAGCCCACTCGCACTTTACCACATTCAAGGATAGGCCCGCTGCTTGAATCTTCTCCAGAGTCTGCAACAGATGTTCCAAGTGGTCTGCCCAGGTATTGCTGTAGATCACAACATCATCCAAGTATGCAGCCGACCACCCTGCGCAGCCCTTGAGAACTTGATCCATGAGTCGCTGGAAGGTCGCGGGTGCCCCATACAGCCCAAAGGGTAGGACCGTAAACTGGAACAGTCCCACTGGCGTCCTGAATGTGGTGTATGGTTTGGAGTTTGGATCAAGGGGCACCTGCCAGTACCCCTTACACATGTCCAAGGTGATGATGTAACGGGCCTGTCCTATCCGCTCCAGCAAGTCATCAATTCTAGGCATCGGGTAGGTGTCGAACCTTGACTGGGCATTAAGCTTACGAAAATCGACACAGACACGCAAGGATCCATCCTTCTTTGGGACGATGACAAGGGGGCTACTCCATTCGCTGTTTGATGGTTCGATTACGCCCAGCTGGTTCATCATTTCAATTTCCTCCTCCAAGGGTTTCAGTAGTCTCTCTGGTATTCTATACGGCCGCTGTCGTGAAGGGGTTATATCTGTAAGGTAGATGCTGTGCTGTACCAGTTCTGTCCGTCCAGGCCTCTGACGGAACAGTAATGGGAAGCAGTCCAGGAGGTCTTGCATTTCAACCCTTACAGGATCCTTCAGATGGCTCAAGTTCACCGTGGCAGGGTGTCTCTGTGGTCTCACCTCACGAGCAGGCTCATCCTCTTCCTCATCATCCACCTTCCTTAACATTAGCGACCGTTCTGGTGTCTTGTTGGGTATTTCTTTCCATTCCTTCAGCAGGTTTATGTGGTACGTCTGGTGCGATTTCCTCTTGTCAGGGTGGTGAATCTCATAGGTTACTGGCCCCATCTTCCTTACCACAGTGTATGGCCCCTGCCACTTTGCCAGGAGCTTGTTCGTGGAGGTGGGTAACAGTAGCAGCACCTTTTGCCCCGGTTGTAGTTGACGGAATCGTGCCTGTTTATCGTAAACTCTCTTGTGTGTGCCTGCTTGTACGGTTTCTTTAGCTTCTTCTCGGTAACGCTCAAAGCCGGTTTCGATCATTTCCAAAATGAATTAACATGCTCCTCCTCTGTATTAGCTGCTGGTGTCATCCAGGCTTTCTTCAGCAGGTCCAATGGGCCTTGGACCTGCCACCCATACAGGAGCTCAAAGGGGGAGAAGCCGGTTGAGGCTTGAGGTACCTCCCGGTAGGCAAACAAGACGAAGGGGAGCCACTTGTCACAGTTGCGTCCTGTGTCTGTGACAAACTTCCGCAGTTCTTCAGTGTCTGATTGAATCTCTCCACCAGTCCGTCAGGGCATGTTTAGGCATGTCGGATGATTGTTCGTCGTCTTGGTAGGGACTGGCTTCTCAACGAGTGATACCCAGTGCGGTGGATCTCGTTTCATCAGCCAGAAGTGAAGTTAAGTGCCGTATGGTCAGTTAAATCTCCACCTGGAAGAACAGCTGGATGAGCGCGTTTGGGGAAGGACTTTGGGCGTATGTGAGGGTGTCGAAGTGTGGACGGCTTCCTGGACCTTGCGTCCGGAGACTCACAGCGATTCTAAGACATTTATCCGGTAGCCCTGCACGGTTAGCTCTTCTCGAGTGGTCCCACAATGTCCATGGCGATGCATCGACAGGGGGTAGATATGATGGGTAGCGGATGTAGTGATGCTCTACCACGCTGATGCACAGTACTGGTCTTTTGAGACGCGGAACATGGGGTGTAGTATGTTTGGACATCAGTGTACATGGTTGGCCAATAGAATCATGAACTAATGCGTGTGTATGTTTTGTGTTGGGCCAGATGACCTGCCCATGGAACTGTATGTGCCAGATGTAACACTAGGGGGCAACAAGACAGAGGAACAATTAAACATAAAACAACACCCGTTTGCACATACAACACATCATTTTGCAAAACATACTGTTCATTACCCACATTAGGATCACTTGTACAACCAACCTTTGCAAACAACGGTTTCAAGGTTCCATCTTCCCGTTGTAGTTCACTAATGTTTTCTGGGACCTGCCAGTTATTAAGCTCAAGACCCTCTGTGGAAGGTTTAGGGACTGGAGTACCCAAGTACTTTATGAGGCGCCGCTGATGGCGTGTTTTTCTCGGGCCTTTAGTCCCACCCTGTAGCAGACTACTGTCGAAGTCTGGCAAGGGCTGAAGACCTGCCTTAGCCTGGGCCCTTGTCACAGCAGGAAAAGATTGTTCAGTGTCATGATTAACAACAGTTTCGACACTCAGGTTAACGTCATGATCAACATTCACATCAGTAATCAGCAAATCTGTCAGCACAGGCATATCCCTTCCCAATATCATATCAGCAGGCAGATGGTCCACTACTGCTACATTTAACATATACACCTGGTCCTGCACACCAACTAACACTTCTGCCAGGGGATACCTCTTTACATCCTCATGTACACATTGTACTGCCGTTGTAGAAGCATAGTTGACGTTAGAGACATGACAAGACTTAAGAGACAAGGAACTACCAGTGTCCAGCAAAGCTTTCAGAGAATGTCCGTTAACAGAAATGTCCAAAGCCATTCGACTAGTTTGTCCCTCCCCACCAAAGTCAGTGACCTTGTCTTCCTCTCTAGGGGCATTACAAAATCCAGTCAATTTGGACTTCCTTACAGGGCACACTGAAGCCTTGTGCCCTGGCTGCTGACATATAAAACAAATGAGCCGTTGACCAGTTGTAATTTTAAGCCCTTGTGTACCTGTTGTAATCTCTTGGGGTTGGTGGCTCAGTTCAGACCCATGACCACTAGCATGTTGGGTGTAACGTGCTTTACCTTTAGGGGGTTGAGAACGTGGAACAGTTCCATGAGCGTTCATGTACTGCTGGGCCAACTTGGCGGCTTCCAGTCCTGATGTTGGCTCGTGCTCCTTCACCCAGGTTCGGCTATCGAACAGGAACACTCGAAGCAACTGTTCCAAGATCACAAGTTCTCCCACCTCCTCTTTGGTATGCCGATCTGGTCTTACCCAGCGCTGGTAGAGATTTCGTAGACGATGATACGTTTCTGTCGGAGACTCCCCTTCTGGCACTGTCGCTGCCCGGAATCGCTGACGGCAAGTCTCTGGTGAGATGTTGAATTTCTGCAGAAGTGCATCTTTCAAGTGGTCGTAATCGTCTGCTTGATCTACATCCATCGCGAGGTATGCCTCCAACGCCTGTCCAGTCAACAGTGGCACCAACCGACAACTCCACTCTCGGCCATCGCCAAGCCCTGGCCAGCCGCTCAAACCGTCGAAGGTAGCTCACGATGTCATCCCCCTGCTGTAGAACTGGCACCGGCATCTCTGTTCGCCGAGACGGCAAACTCCACTGAGTAGAAGCTTTTGGTGAATCAGTAAGTTGACCTGGTGCATTATCTGTGGATACTCTCCGTGCCGCAGCAGTCGGAAGTTCCATCCGCATGGTCCCAGTTTCACTTGGTGTCACTAGTGCAGGCCAGACTGTCTGCAGAATAGATTCTCGTAACCCCCGGAGCTCCCGAAGGTACCTGTCCTCCCTTAGCTGCTGCGCACTGAGAAACTCTCTCATGAGGCTCACCATGCCCTCACTGGAACGGGATGGGCCTGGCTCGCTCTGGCCACTTGGAAGCCCCACTGATGCCTCCTCCTCAGACGATGTCCCCAGCGTATCCCAGGCAACATCCTTCTTAACAGCATCCTTTGCTTGCGAACGCAAACCAGGCCTTTTCCCTTTTGGCGCTTTCCTACGGGTAGCCATCCCACCGCTGCCACCAACTGTGATGCAGTAGACCCTTGCTGATCTACTGAGAGACGTTTTAGGTCCGAAAAAGACAAAAAAACAATTAACCAAAATAAATGATGGCTTGACCCGTAGAAGAAAACAAAAGGTGACTTATTTACAGTGTGCCATAAAAATATCCAGTGGTAAGAGTATGGTATTTCCACAAGTGCTCAGTCCAAAAAATAGCAAAGTACCAAAGTAAACCATAAACAAAGTGCACAAACGAGTACTCACCATATACAATATGTCCAGTTTTGCTCACGGCACTGGACTAGCACGCTTGCTGACTTGCTAAACAAGTCCATGTGAAGCTGGCCTCCCTTCTTATAGACCAGGGTCCACCCCCTACCTGGAGGGTACCACTAGTAGGTAAGCATTTAGTCTTATAATCTCATCTGTAACTCATAAACTTCACATTAAACATCAATCACATTATAAAACACAAAACCAATAAACCATTATAGAACACAAATATTAATAACATAAATCATTACCATTTAATATCTTTTCTCTCCACCGAAAAGACAACAAAGTTCCCCACATACAAACAACAATGGTTTCGTCGGACTATGATCGCATTGCGCCGGCACGGCGCGGCAGTGACGTCATAAGAGGGCGTCGCTCGATCATTTGGTTTGGCCGGCGCAACGTGGAAGTCCGACTACTCCCCCCACACACACACAAAAGAAAACGAACTAAAAATAAACTTCAAACTAACAACATGGTGTCTGTGTGGTTGATCCGGGGTATGTATACTGTAAAGGAGGTAAAGAGTGTGTGAAAGGTCCGTGTGCCATCCAGATTACGTGTGCACTCGCTCTCTGATGACTAAACAGCAGGGTTAGGAATGAGGTAAGAGTGTATGTATATGCATTTAAATATGTGTGCCCGTACTGCCGTTTCCAGCGCTGAAGATCAACTCTTCACATAATGTCAGACTAGACCAAAGAGAGCAACCATTCATTCTTTATTCTTTTATGCTATTGGCTCACCTCTGATTTATCATCTGATCAATAAAATACCATCAGTTTAATTCAGGAATGACCTTGAGCAAACCTCAAAAAATAAAACCTGCAAATATGATTGACCAGTATGTATGTATAAACAAATTTGGTATATCAGCTGAAAAAATATTTAGAAAGTGATTCCAACAATATCTCTGTGTCTTTTGTCATTGTATTTCTTGTGAACTTCTTTATTCTCGTAGAATTAGAAGGATTATGAAAATTTTTGTATAGTAATCATCCTGTTGTGAACAGGCCTTTACAGACAACCAGCTAGATTAGATCATATCTATTCTATATTGAAGTTCCCACACTTTATGATTTGTGTATCAAACATTGACATATGCAATATGTCAATATGACACCAAGAGTTGTGCTACTGTTTTTTTTATTACTATTTGAAAGCTTTTTTAATTTTACTATTTTAATTTTAATTTAATTGTTAGGATTTGTATGTGATGTTGTGATTTCTTGTTTTTAATATTATTTAGGTTAATTATTTTTATTTTAGTTTTTATTAAATTCCTAAGTTCGCATCCTAATTTATATATATTGGTAAAATTCAATTAATGTTTGCTTTTAATTAATGGTTAACAAATGTTTTTTAAGAGTGTTAGTTAACAGTATTTTAACCCTGCCGAAAATTTTAGTAAAAAAGTATGCAGGATGTTTGTTGAGTAATGAGGACTGAATATTTTATTTTTTATTATAGTTTTTTGTGGAAACTATCCCTTTAAAAGAAAAACATTGAAGAGACGAACATGAACGCACAGTCAAGAAACAGCAGTGCATAGTATCAGAGACGCGCAAGACTGTGCCTACAGCTGCCCCATCGGGTAATGGAGTGCTTATAGGGATTGTGCTGCCAGAGAGTATAGATCTTCCAGCTCAGTTGGCTTCATAATCACTTCATTGTAAAAAGTGCTTAGACAGAGAAACGAGACATGTATTTAAACAAAGTGGTGTGCAGCCTGGCTCCAGCCCCGCCTCCACATGGACGCAATGTAGCTGACAAACTCTGAGACAAAAGCAGATGGAATTGAACAGCGTTCACCCACACCAGCTATAATATTAATAAAAAGCTGTAAAAATCATTCTTGGAAGAGCAGCGGTAAATGAACGACTCCTCAACAGCAGAAGGAAGGTCAAAGATTTGACAGCCAAGAGGAAAAAATAACAAAAAAAAAAAGGAATGAAAAGTCACAAAGCTCATTCAAATAAGATAAAATAAAGAGGTTAGATAATTTTTACAGTTTAGTTTGACTATAGCAGCTAGAGTAGGGACTTTCACACATATGTACAGCCTTTATGGAAAATTACCGCCTTTTTTGGAAACATCAACATTTTTAAATAGCTACATCCAAAAATGCATTGTGAAATTTGACAAAGAGCAAACTTTGCGACTGCTAAAAAAAGTACAGTGCCTTGCAAAAGTATTCATAATTTCTTCACGTTTTGTTATGTTGCAGCCTTATGTTAAACTGCTATGTTAATCTACACTCCATACACCATAATGGCAAAGCAAAAACAGGTTTGTAACAACTTTGCAAATGTATTAAAAATATAAAACTGAAATTATTACATTGCATAAGTATTCATACCTATTTCTGGGACACTTGCAATTTAGCTCAGGAGCATTCATATCGCTTGCAGATGTTTAATACCTTCAAGTGCGTTAAAATGTTGGGTGAAGGGTATGATTGGAAAGGCACACCCTATCAATAAAAGGTTCTAACAGCTGAAATGCATATCAGAGCAAAAACCAAGCCCTGATGTCAAAATAACTGCCTGTAGAGCTTAGAAACAGGTTTGTGTCAAGCAACACATCTGTGGAAGAGTTCAGAAAAAAATCTTCTTTATTGAAGGTTCACAGAAGCATGTAGCTCTATTATCCATAATGTAAGAAGTTTGGAAACACTAGGACTCTTCCTAGAGCTTGGCCTCCTGGCCAAACTGAGCAATCAATGGAGAAGGGCCTTGTCTAGACTGGTGACCAAGAAGCTGATGGTCACTCTAGTGAGCTCCATGATCATATGTGGAGAAATCTACAGAAGGACAAACATCACTTCAACACTCCACCGATCTGGGCTTTATGCTGTGTGGCCAGACTCAATCCTCTCCTCAGTGAAACACATGAAGACCCACTTGGATTTGAATTAGCAGAAAACCACCTAAAGGAGTCCCAGACTGTGAGAAACAAGATTCTCTGGTCTGATGAACCTCAATATCAAACATCACGCATGGAGGAAAGCAGGCACTGCTCATCGCTTGCAGAGTAGCATCCCACAGTAAAGTGTGCTGGTAGCAGCCTCATGCTGAGGGGCTGTTTTACAGCGGCAGGGACTGAGGGACTCGTTAGAGTAGAAGGAAAGCTCAGCACAGCAAAATATAGAGATAGCCTTAATGAAAACCAAGTCCAGAGCATTCAGAACCTCAGATTGGACATAAGGTTCACCTTCCAACAGGACAATGTCAATAAGCACACAGCTAACACAATGCAAGAGTGGCTGATGGACAACTCTGTGAATGTCCTTGAGTGGCCCAGCCACAGCCTGAGCTTGAACTCAGTCAAACCTTTCTGAAGAAACCTGAAAGTGTCTGTCAGCCCCCCTCCAACCTAACAGAGCTTGAGAGGTGAGGAGATGCAGATGTGCAAAGCTTGTGTCGCATCTTACCCAAAAAGAATTGAGGCTGTAAATGTGCTTCAACTAAGTACTGTGCGGCAATGATAGTATGCAATTAAATTTATTTCAGTTTTCTTTGTTTTACTACATTTGCCAAAGTTGTCACATCTGTTGCTTGTTTTTTTGTCATTTGGTGTATAGAGTATACATGATGTGGAAAAAAGTAATTTGAAGCAGTTTAACGTAAGGCAGCAACATAAACTGTGAAAAAAATTACACTGTATGCGCAATATAATATGAATGAATTCTGTATGTACTACATCCACCATGTTGGCTTTGTCATGTGACCTACGTTGTCAGTTACGTCCTTTCATTTTGATTCAGAACCCGTCTCCCGTAGCCTCATGGGATGTAGTAAGTGCCATGGATGCTTACTTCAGAAGCAGCCAAAGAAGTAGGTCATCCAGGTACTTTTCGCTTACTGTTTTATGGAAGCTGTGAATTACGACACATTCCACATACTGCTCAATACTGGCAATTTGAACAAATAGTGAAACTAAAGCTTCTCCTCTTCAGGGTTGAAGAAAATGGTGCAGCAGGTCATGACTGACATAACAGATTTTACCAATACTTTGGTGCTGGTGTATGAATTGCATCTTAATGGCTGTAAGAAAAGTCAATACATTTTATGGTAATTTACCAAGTTTAGTGTGTGAAAGCAGTGAGTGACTCCAGTGACTGGAATGTAATAGACTACCATGGTGTCAAGACATAGAGGCCACTATATAATGAATTAGTCAGTTAATGAATTCATCAGGGTTAAACAAGGGTGAAAATGTGTAGAACTTGGCCGAACATTTGGAATTTTGGGGATTTGAGCTTTTTTATTTAAAGGGGTCATATGATACTTTTTTTAAAGATCATTATTTTGTGTAACAAAATAGTGCATCCTTTAATGTTCAAAAAACACATTGGGCCTCATTTATCAATCTAACGTAGAAACGAGCGCAGATCTGTGCGCACAAATCACCTTACGACAGAGTTCACGTGTGATTTATTAAACATTCGTATGCCGCCAATCTCATCGCACGAATGATCGTATGTTGATAAATGTGGCGCCAGAAAACAATCGTCATTTGAAAATCATGACCCTAAAACACCCAGGTTTTGAAGCCTCGCCCTAGAGTTTACGACACGCAGAAACAAAACCCGGCCAAAAACAGGAAGTAATCTCGCTGAAGAGAAATTGATCTTACTCCAAAAACACCCGTTAACCTTGTAATTGCAAACAATTAGGCTACATTAATATATGTAATTTATATCTATATTAAAATACTGGTAAATATAAACAGTATATTTAGTTCCCCTTACTCTACAACAAATATTTTAAATTTAACGGTATTCAAAACAGAACAAGAATGAAAAAGAAGTAGTTATAAAATTATATTTTAAACCATAAAATAAATCTAATTAGGCTATAGTGCCATTCATTATAAACAGCATACAAATGTCAAGCAAAACTGAAACGGCACTGGGCTCACGCGCCTGTCTCATACCACAAGAATCCAAATGTATCCATTTTTGCCATATTTGTAACATTTATTTGTAGCCTAAACATGGCTTTATACTTCAGTCATGTTCTAATATCCGTGTAAAATCCTTCACGTGAGCAAAAATGTTTATTGTTTGGGCGCTGCACGCTGATTTTACAGCGGACATTTTTTAAAATAAACAGTGTAACTTTTATTTTTGGTTGACTGCATTTTAGTTTGATGATGAATGGCTGAAATGTCAGGCAACGCTAGAACTAATGTCGTTTGTGAGTGCGTGAGGCGCCTGTGCGATCAGAAGGGTTCAATCAAATAAAGATATAAAGAAAATAAATAAAACGCATTAAGAGTGTCACAAAAACGAGCGTAGCCTATACTTGTTGCACAGTGTTTTTCCCCCATTTTGTTAATCTTTTAATCATATTATAGCCTATTATATATTTTGTATGATCCTATTTTATTCCTTTTATAGACTTAATTACTGTTTTTCTCCTTTCACAGAAGTGCAGCAGGAGCATGATGCGACGATTGAATCCTCATAGTCTTGTTTATGCTGCTATTCGCACATATAAAAAGCCCTGTACAAAACAACACCAAAAAATACATTCTAATCTGACTGGTTAATGATCAACTAATGAGCTTCGTTTGACGGTCAGGAATATAAAAATGAACAAAATGCTGTCAATCTACAAATCTCCACAGTATTTACTATGCTCTGCGCAAGTTCAGGTAACTCAAAAACTTGCGTACACAAGCTGAGACCAGAAGTGAGATTTGATCGTAGCCACAGCTCACGTCCATATTGATAAATTCCAAATTTCGCGTTGAAACGACCGTACGCTCAATTTTCTGTCGTACGTCCGTTTCGTAAATGAGGCACATTATTTTCCACATATTGTACATTATTGTTTTTCCTCTATGCCCCGCCTTTCTCAAACGCTTAGTTTTCTACAAAGCTCCTCCTTTGACAAACGCAGTCTGCTCTGATTGGCCAGCTGAACCAGTGCATTGTGATTGGCCGAACACCGCAAGCACACGTCGGAAATATAACGCCCCTTACCATAACCGCAAGCTTCATCTTTCAAAATAAATGTACGACAGTAAATGTAATTAGTTTTACCATCAGTTCAAGCCCGAAAGTGGAACAGAGTAGCGTGACAGACTCCGTAATGATGCAGTACACAAGCCGCGTTTAAGACAGCTGACTCTACTGTGATGTGACGCTGTCTCTCTCTCTCTCCCTCTCTCTCACACAAACACACACACGATGCTATGCTTCGCATAGAAACACACAGCGCTCTCTACCGGCTGCTTCAACACTAACCGCCGTTTACTGAAAACTGTTCTTTGTTGTTCCTGTATTTTTTCTTTCTTTGCTTGAACATTTGGGCGGCATTATGCTAATTTTTCCACATCGTGACGTAGACATGTGGGTGTGTTAGAACGTGCCGTTTTAGGTGGCGTGGCAGAGTGTTAACTTTGATAAAGAATATCTCTTTGGTTTTGAGACATTAGTCTTTGCAACTTCAGGGATCTTATCTATGCACTGTCAGCTTGTAACACTCCAAAGAGACAGGAAAACTTGAAATCACATCATATGGGGGGGGGGGAAACCCCTTTAAGTGGGTACCCACCCTTTTCCTCAGGTTGTAGGTTAGCACCAGGTTCCGTGAGAAATGTCCGGCGAAGGCTGTGTTGAACTCCAGAACCTTCTGTAAGGCGTCCCGTTTGATGATGTGAAGATCGCAGTAGGTCAGTGCACGGACGTTTGCACAAGCCTGGGCTAAATTCACCTCTTTCCAGAACACATCGCCGAACACATCTCCCTTTCCTGAGAGAGAAAAAAGAGAGGGGGACATTGAAGAATGAATTCCATTAGGCTTTCTAATACCTTCAGGGAAATGTCCTGGATTCGTACATAGGTGCACATTTTTATGGATCACAGGAAGTTCAATATGCACTTCAGAATGAAACTGCTCAGGCTGAGAATGTCATTTCGGGAGAATATTAAATAAGTTTATGCATGTAAATAAAACTGAAGTCTAGTGTAATGTGACCCAGAGAGGGCAAATGTTTAACACTGACACAAATGGTTTTGACTTAATAAAACGAATTCCAGCTATTTCAAAAGCAATCCAAGTTTTGAGTGAGGGCAAACATTTTCCTTCGGTTCGAGTTGGTTACACACATTTGCAGTTTTGACAAACAGAAAGCTGCCTGGTTTGAAAGGATCTTCTTTGTGAGCTATGCTCCATATATCACTACACTAATAACAATAGACAAGGGACCTTTTTTTGCCCATGAAATTTAACAGAAATGCCGCTAATGTACACTTATAATCTACTATTGTAATGTCCAGTAATTGAATGTAATCTACACTCATAGCAACCGGTGCAACATCGTGTCACATATAGATCATAGCAACATTGAAATTCTGTCATCATTGTGCTTTAGTATATTAAGCCACGTTAAACATTTTTTATGTAAAGCGTTTTAGAATTTACAAAATGGGAAAATGAACTAAGCACTGGCCTTATTTCTTTATATTTGAGTACAAGTTCAAAATAAAACTCTATGAACCACTCCATTATGTATTTACAGAGCTGATTGGACCACTGCAATCTGTAAAGTAAACAGGAAGTGTTTGTCTAAACTCAACAGGTGTTGAGAGAGAACTAAAATATTTTGGCGAGAGAACACAAATATCTTTGCATTCCGTAGGTTCCCAACGCTCTTCTTCAAAATATATTCGTCTGTGTTTTGCTGAAGAAAGAAATGCAAAAAAGTTTTGGATCAACATCAGGCTGGGTAAATGATGGCAGAATTTGTATTTTTGGGTGAACTGTCCCTTTAATCAAATGTGCTATGATTCACTTGAGCAATGGTAAAATTAGTGAATTTCACTGCTTATTTTACATGGATATGTAGGATTTCTGTCTTCAAACAGAACCATTTAAACTATGGAGTCAAACATGAAACAACCACATTCCATAGAAACAAACTGAAGAGTATCCTCCGCAGCCATCTGCGGTCGTAAAACTAATACAGGGTCAGTTCAGTGTCTCAGCAGTTCCTGTCCCCTTTGGCTTATCTTCTCAAGAGACTCAAAGAAAAGCAGTGCTAAGACCCTAAATCAAACTAGGATACAAACTATCTTTGTTTTACGGGCTTTCAGGACCAAATGCGTGATACCCATGACCATTTAACATATAAATTGATAATCGCGTCAACAAAAGAGACAATTTTATATCTCCACGTCCAAATGAGAAGAATAGCAGGTCTATGACCAGGACCTTTTTACAACCTCCCTGACCTCAGGGTTTTCTCTGTGCTCCCCTTTCTCTAAATTGCAGGAAAACACGCGCTTCTCTTTGGTCAGACAAAGGGACATAAAACTTACAACAGACAATTTCAAAAGACAATCATTTAAGTATAAAAGTGCAACTATATTCACAAATAATATGTTGTATGCATTATATATGCTTGAGGTGTTTAAATGTAACCTTGTGTTTAACCCCTTTTAGCAGATAAAGCTATTGATATGTTAAGTTTAGTGTTGAATGAAAGCTTGCTTTATTCGCCAAACATTGACGTGACTGAAAAATTAGTATCCGGCATCATTTTCTGGTGATAATATTGTTTATAAGAAGTTATTAAAACTTGCAGATATACTCCCCACGGGAAACATGTGACCCATGCCTAATCAGGGAACAGTGCGGGGCGTGGCTAAGCCTTGCAAGTAATGTCTGATTGGAACAACGATCTGGGGACGGACTTATGCAGTGGATCAAAAACCCAATGCAAAACGGATTCAACCGCCTTTCGCCGCTCGCTTCTTTTCACCGTGTTAATAGCACTCCAACTTGTGCTCACACGCTCACTACCACTAGATCGGGCCATCCAGAACTCAAACACTCCGTTAAAGCTTCGTGAATGCCAGAGATCTTCGAAAGCCTAAAGTCTTGCAAACTTAAACTCTCTCAGAAGAACTGCCAAAGCCTCTGCGTCACCAGGAAACCAACCAATCACCACCGAGGGCTCTCCCAAAAGGACGTCATCCAGACATCATGTCAGCAACCAATCCGAAGCCCGGGATTCCCTCAAGCAGCCAACAAGGAAGCTTTCATCACAAACGCAAGTAACGAACAAAGTCTCCTATCTGCTGAAATCGGTGCTGAATTGATCTTAAAGTAGTAAACGTAAGACAAATCTCTGCTTTGTGATTCTCTCCGGTTGAATTTAAAACCACTCGTGAAAACGAGTTAGTTCTTTGAAACGTCATGCAACTCCGTTAACTCTCATTCTTCAGAACTGTATTGTGTGTGTGTGTGTGTGTGTGTGTGTGTGTGTTTAGCTTAGTTTAATGTAATCTAGAATAGCCAATAAATTCTTGTTTCATTTATAAAGTATTGTCTTGTGTCATGAAATTTTAAAGTTAAAACTCTGCCCAGATCTTGTTACCTTGCTCAAAATTAATAGAGTCCATTTTGTGATGTTGTTGTTGGCCACGAAGTAATATGAACAGAATCGTTAAGATATACTGATTTTAACGTTCGCTGGACGAACCGCTGATACAGGTTAAGCTCTACAGTTTCAAGTAGTTGAATCAGATCAACTTGAAGAAATCAACATTGAATCTTTAAGAATCGATTCCTCTCAAAACCTGAGCTAAAATAATAATAATTAATTTCATTACAGATAAAATGAGTTAAATTCTTACAGATATAATAACTGTATGGGATATTTTAAAAATAGTGAAATCTTAATGTTACAACTGCACATACATATAGTTAGAAAAAAGATCAATAAAATGAGTAGGCCAGACACAAGATAAATCCCAAACTGACAGATTCATTGTTTATAATGGAACAAATCTGGTTTTATGTCACATTTTCAACAATTTTACACTTTAAAATGGTCTGTGTAATGACATGTGATACATTATTGACAGATATTAATGAACATCGATATCTGTTTTTCTGAAAAAAAGAGGGTTTTCATCTGCTTTGATATCTTATTAAACCTTATTAAACAGGGTTATAGAGCTATACCAACACCTCATTTGGGTCAGTCGGACCATATATCCCTGTTTATGATACCAGCTTATATTCCCCTCAGGAAAAGAGAACCCCCCCACCTCTAAAACTATTAAAATATGGCCTGTTGGTGCCACATCACAGCTACAAGACTGTTTTGACAACACAGACTGGAGTATCTTTGAATACCAGGACCTGGAGGAGTACACTACATCTGTACTCAGCTACATCAAGCACTGTATGGACACTGTCATCACCAACAAATGCATTCGGGTGTATGCCAACCAAAAATCCTGGATGACAAGTGAGGTCAAGACTTTACTGAGGGAAAGAAACACTGCTCTACAGTACAGCCAGGGCGAACCTGAAAAGGGGCATCAGACGTGACCAAGCTGGATTATAAAATTGAGGACCACTTCTGTAGCAACAACTCGAGGCAGGTGTAGCTGGGGGTCCAACCACAAAACCAGACCCAACGCTGTGAATGGCGACGCTGCAATGAGTCGAATTGCTCTAACAAAAAGCGCCAGAAGCAATTACGTCACACCTACCAGTTGCATCTTGTCAGTGACAGAGCATGACGTGAGCAAGTGCTAAGGTCAGTAAACCCCAGGAAAGCAGCAGGACCTGACGGCATCACTGGGAGGGTGCTTAAAGACTGTGCTCACCAGCTTACAGGGGTTTTTACTAGAATATTCAACCGATCCTTAGCACAGGCCTCGGTCCCATCCTGCCTGAAATCCTCAACCATCATCCCCCCCCCCCCCCCCCCCCCAAAAGCCCGCCATTATCAGGTTAAAATGACTAAATTGAAAAACTGTCACACATGGTGCAGTGTAACAACTTGGTTCTAAAATACCATAAAACAAAGGAAATATTGTGGGGCTTTTAGGATGAATAGATCGATCCTCAGCCCATATACATTGGTGTGAAAAGGTTTTTGCCCCCTTTCTGTTTTTTTAATTTTTTACATATTTGTCACACTTAAAAGATTCATATCATCAAACAAATTTTAATATTACATTAAAGATAATGCAAGTAAATACAAAATGCAGTTTTTAAATGATTATTTATTTTATTAAGGGAAAAAAGCTGTCCAAACCTGCCTGGCCCTACGTGAAAAAGTAATTGTCCCCTAAATCTAATAACTGGTTGTGCCACGCTTTGCAGCAACAACTGCAATCAAGTGTTTGCGATAACTGGCAATGAGTCTTTCACATCGCTGTGGAGGAATTTTGGCCCACTCTTCTTTGCAGAATTGTTTTAATTCAGCCACATTGGAGGGTTTTCGAGCATGAATGGACTGTTTAAGCATCTCAAAGGGGATTTAATTCCGGACTTTGATTTGGCCACTCCAAACCTTAATTTTGTTTTTCTTGAGCTATTCAGAGGTGGACTTGCTGGTGTTTTTGGGATCATTGTCCTGCTGCATAATCTAAGTGCGCTTGAGCTTGAGGTCACCAACTGACGATCGTACATTCTCCTTCAGGATTTTCTGGTAGAGTGCAGAATTCATGGTTCTGTCAATTGTGGCAAGTCGTCCAGGTCCTGATGCTGCAAAGCAGCCCCAGATCATCACCACTACCACCACCATGTTTGACTGTTAGTATGATGTTCTTTTTATGAAATGCTGTTTTGGTTTTACGCCAGATGTAACGGGACTCACACTTTCCAAAAAGTTCAACTTTTTGTCTCATCAGTCCACAGAATATTTGCCCAAAAGTCTTGGGGATAATCAAGATATTTTTGGCAAATGAGAGACGAGCCTTTGTGTTCTTTTTGGTCAGCAGTGGCTTTTGCCTTGGAACTCTCCCATGGATGCCGTTTTTGCCCGGTCTCTTTTTTATTGTTGAATCATGAACACTGATCTTAATTGATGCAAGTGAGGCCTGCAGTTCTTTAGATGTTTTTCTGGGTTCTTTTATGACCTCTTGGATGAGTCGTCGCTGTGTTCTTGGGGTAATTTTGGTCGGCCGGCTACTCTTGGGAAGGTTCTCCACTGTTCCATGTGTTTGTCATTTGTGAATAATGGTTCTCACTGTGGTTTGCTGGAGTCCCAAATCTTTAGAAATGGCTTTATAATCCTTTCCAGACTGATACATGTCAACTGTTTTGATTCTCATCTGTTCTTGAATTTCTTTAGATCGCGGCATGATGTGTTGCTCTTTAAGCATGCTTCACTTTGTCAGACAGGTTCTATTTAAGTGATTTCTTGATTCAACAGGTCTGGTAGTAATCAGGCCTGTGTGTGGCTAGTGAAATTTAACTCAGCTTTGTAAAATAATGTGGTTAATTGCAGTTCTTTCATGATTTAACAGGAGGGGGCAATTAATTTTTTCACGTAGGGCCACGTAGGTTTGGACAGCTTTTTTCCCTTAATAAATGAAATCATCATTTAAAAACTGCATTTTGTATTTACTTGCATTATCTTTGTGTGATATTTAAATTTGTTTGATGATCTGAAACATTAAAGTGTGACAAACATGCAAAAAAATAAGAAATCAGGAAGGGGGCCAACACTTTTTCACACCACTGTATATTAATGGGGACTGTGTAGAAAGGGTCTCTAACTTCACATTTCTGGGCCTGCACTTGGATGATGACCTAATCTGGAAAACAAACACCGCTATGCTGATCAAGAAGGCACAGCAACGACTTTATTTTCTAAGGGTCCTGAAAAACAACGCTCTAGATAAAGAACTGCTGGTGTCCTTCTATAGAAGTTTGGTGGAAAGTGTATTGACGTGCTGCATTCCTAGCTGCACTGCCCAGGAAAGACAGCGCTTCAGAGGATTGTTAATACAGCACAGAAGATCATCGGCTGTGAGCTTCCCTCATTAGAGGAGCTGTACAAGACCCGCTGCCTTAGAAAGGCTTGCAGCATTTTAAAAGACTCATTCCATCCAGCACATCATCTGTTTGAACTATTACACTCAGGTCGGCAGTACAGGACAATAAAAGCTAAAACAAACAGCACATACCCCAGGGCTGTTGCAATACTAAATGAACACTGAATGTAAATGTCCTCATCTGAACTCTGCAATTGGATATGCAAATATTGCTGCTTAGTAGATATATATATAGATATACATAATATAATTATTTTTACATACATGTGCGTGTTTGTGTATATGTGATTGTTTGCTTACATATATACACATATTGGTCTTTTATTTATTTAATTTATTTTAGTGGTTGTTTTAACTGTAAACCTTATTTTTGCACTGAAATAGGATTGCACATAATTTCGTTGTACTTTATGTATAATGACAATAAAGATTCTGCTTTCTTATTACGAAGATGTCACATATGGCTGCTGGGAAGGTGTGTTGAACTGTTGTGTGCTGAACCACTGAAATACACAACAAAAGAGATGTGTATTGTTCAAATGTCATTTTTTTTAAATGTACTATTCCAAAACTGGATAGCTTTTTGACAAGACTTCAAATGTGTTCTCATGTAAAATTCACATTCCTTTAATAGAACAATTCACACTAGGCTTCACGCTAGAGCAGATCTCTCCACGGATGACTCTGCTCTGTTTCTAACCCTGCCATGACAGATTTACACCTCCAGTAAAATTACACACTCTGCAAGAGACCTGCCGCCCTGCACGGGCTGCAATGCAAATATTTATCTCAGCTTAGTACTTAACTGCCACTGGACACCAGATCTGTTTCTGCTGTGTCTGTTGAGAGGGCAAATCCGAGGTTCTCCTGGCACTATAAGCTTAGTGCTGTTTGGTAAGGCAAGCATCATTATTTATATTTATCGTGCTTAATGTTATTTAATCATCTTAACACATTCACCTTTTGCCTTACCGGGGTCAGTTTTGACCCAGAGGAATATGAGCTAACAAAACAGTGATAACTCAATACTTTTCAGCTAAATCCATAGTAGCACTTTATTTTACAGTCCTGTTCCACATGTGCATTCTATGTTCATTAGGGATGCACCGATACCGGTCTCCTGTACTCGTACTCGTTAAAATGCCCCATACCAAACGCCGATACCACACAGCATGTGATAAGCGCCATATTCAAACAAAGAAACACCAACAACAGAACAACAGACAGCAGAAAGGAGTTAAGGATGTGTACTACAAAGTATATGTATGCAATGAATATAACGTTAAACATTCAGTATTGCCTGTATAGCTGATGTGCGTGAGCTGATAAACAAAGCGCTGAGTGGATTGAGCGCGCGCGAGCTTGTCGAGTGAATATATCTTTCTCACAGACATCACTGGAAAGCTTGTAGTTCGGTCGGATATGTCAAAAACAAGTAAGTAAAACAATACACAAGTTACTTAACGGTAGGGAGAGAGAGCGAGCGAGAGAGAGAGAGAGCGAGAGCGCAATTCTGTTGTGTGATCTTTGATGTTCACTCACTTAGCACACGCATCATTTGGATTAAAACTAAACTGTAAAAATAAAACCATTCATTGGGGCATTCACTATAAACATCATTTATTTTAAAGTTTAGGCATACATGACTTTCTGGCGAAAGTTAATCTAGCAGCTTGTGTGAAATGCGCTTGGCTGTACTACTGTCCTCTCATTCTGTACCAGTACAAATACGTGCACGCGTTTTTTGCTTGCTTGAGTGTTTCTGCATTATATGAGTGGCTTTGGAATATAAATCGCAGCACGTTTCGGATGAAAAAACGCGACTTATATTTCTGAAAATATCACAGTTAGGAGATTTATAACGAGTGGTTCCCTGCATTTTTACTGCAAAGCGCGTGATTACAGTACTAAGAAGCTGCAATGGAGCAGCTCCAATTCTATTAAATTAAAGATGATGTACAAACCCGATTCCAAAAAAGTTGTGACACTGTACAAATTGTGAATAAAAAAAATTGTGAATGCAATGATGTGGAAGTTTCAAAGTTCAATATTTTATTCAGAATACAACATAGATGACATCAAGTGTTTAAACTGAGAAAATGTATCATTTTAAGGGAAAAATAAGTTGATTTTAAATTTCATGGCATCAACACATCTCAAAAAAGTTGGGACTAGGCCATGTTTACCACTGTGTGGCATCCCTCTTCTTTTTATAACAGTCTGCAAACGTCGGGGGACTGAGGAGACAAGTTGCTCAAGGTTAGGAATAGGAATGTTGTCCCATTCTTGTCTTATACAGGCTTCTAGTTGCTCAACTGTTTTAGGTTTTCTTTGTCGCATCTTCCTCTTTATGATTGCCAAATGTTTTCTATGGGTGAAAGGTCTGGACTGCAGTCTGGCCATTTCAGTACCCGGATCCTTGATTTTGTAATTGATGCAGTATGTGGTCTGGTATTGTCATGTTGGAAAATGCAAGGTCCTCCCGGAAGAGACGACGGCTGGATGGGAGCATATGTTGTTCTAGAACTTGGATATACCTTTCAGAATTGATGGTGCCTTTCCAGATGTGTAAGCTTCCCATGCCACACGCACTCATGCAACCCCATACCATGAGTTGCAGGCTTCTGAACTGAGCGCTGATATCAACTTGGGTTGTCCTTGTCCTCTTTTTAGTCCGGATGACATGGCGTCCCAGTCCCAAAGAACTTCAAATTTTGATTCGTCTGACCACAGAACAGTTTTCCCACTTTGCCACAGTCCATTTTAAATGAGCCTTTGCCCAGACAAAACACCTGCGGTTCTGAATCATGTTTAGATATGGCTTCTTTTTTGACCGATAGAGTTTTAGCCGGCAACGGCGAATGGCACGGTGGATTGTGTTCACCGACAATGTTTTCTGTAAGTATTCCTGAGCCCATGTTGTGATTTCCATTAAAGTAGCATTCCTGTATGTGATGCAGTCTAAGGGCCCGAAGATCACGTGCATCCAGTATTGTTTTCCGGCCTTGACCCTTACGCACAGAGATTGTTCCAGCTTCTCTGAATCTTTGGATGATATTATGCGCTGTAGATGATGATAACTTCAAACTTTTTGCAATTTTTCTCTGAGAAACTCCTTTGTGATATTGCTCCACTATTTTTCTCCGCAGTATTGGGGGAATTGGTGATCCTCTGCCATCTTGACTTCTGAGAGACACTGCCACTCTGAGAGGCTCTTTTTATACCCAATCATGTTGCAATTGACCTAATAAGTTGCAAATTGTTCCTCCAGCTGTTCCTTATATGTACATTTAACTTTCCGGCCTCTTATTTCTACCTGTCCCAACTTTTTTGGAATGTGTAGCTCTCATGAATCCAAAATGAGCCAATATTTGGCATGTCATTTCAAAATGTCTCACTTTCAACAGTTGATATGTTATCTATATTCTATTGTGATTAAAATATAAGTTTATGAGATTTGTAAATTATTACATTCCTTTTTTTACTCACAATTTGTTCAGTGTCCCAACTTTTTTGAAATCGGGTTTGTACCACAGATGCAAAAAATGACATGAAAGTACAAAAACTTGTAAAATCAATTTTAATGGGTATAATTAAGTGTGAAAATAACCGAAGGGTATACAGTGAAACCAAAAATTATTCAGAGATCAGATATAATTTTTGAATTTTTTTTACTAGTGGGTTCCGGACACTATAGTTCATTTATGTAAGTGGGGATAGCAAAATAAAGTAAACTGACAAATCACACCCAAAAATTCTTCATACAGTGGACAACCAGTAAAATTGATACAAATTTGGGTCCAAAAATTATTCAGACAGAGTCTGGGGAAAAAAACTGAAATTGAGGTTTTCATGAAGCTGGATGACAGCATGCCCAGGAGACTACAGGCTGTCATTGAGGCTAAGGGTTGCCTGACTTAGTATTGATAGTTGTGTAAATACTGTCTTACTAACAGCTGTCTGAATAATTTTTTTGGTTGATTGTAATCTATTACATTCCTTTCTATCAAAATTATCTAACATTATCAAGATTAATTTGTTCTGACACAGTGTAACTCTGAGTTCTTGTCATATTTTATTACCATATTCTAAACTATAGCAAATAAACTGTGACAACGTGTGAAATGTTGAAGGTTTACCTGATAACTTGTGGTTTGAGACTGTATCTAATTTTGGATAAATTAAGTTAAACCCTAACATAAGACATACCTTTTGGTTCCTGTACCCATATTTAAAAATTTCCAAATGCAATCAAATATCGTATCGGCAATACCAAAATAAAAGTACGTTTATCCGGCTAGTCCTGTAAAAAGGTGTATCGGTGCTCCTATTTCATATTATAATAATTGCAATAACTGGGCATTCTAACCCTGAACCTACCCCTAAACCTAACCTTAACCCATGTAGTTACCTTGTACTACTAGTACTTTCTTGTGTAAGTACACTGTATGTACACCTACTGTAAAATAAAGTGTAACCAAAATATCTGCTGTGTTTAGTACAGTGATGAAATTCTGGAAATGGTTTAAGACTGTCAAAATACACATCACACGTTTATGACCTGACATGAATATGCACATGGAAGGAAATTATAAGCAGAAAAACAAAACATGTAACTGACATAGCGAATAAACTATTTCACATGCCCAAGGTGGTGTAGAGCAAAAGTTCAAAGACCAAAGAGCTTAAATTAAAAACAAAAGTATAGGGGTTTGAAAAATAAGTATTTAATTAATAAAATAGAGTTAAATGTAATAATATGGTAATTGCACAGTAATTACATCCAAAATTTGAAATTAACTTAAGTTATTGGTCAAATACAATATGAATTTGGTTGCACTTTATTTTACAGCATGTGTTCTTACCTAAGAAAGTAATGGTAATAACTACATGGGGTAAGGGTTAGTTTTGGGGTAGGTTCAGGGTTAGTACCTGATTATTGCCCAGTTACCATAATTGTTATAATAAGTACATAGTATGCACACATGGACGGTAAAAAAATAAGTGCTACCGAATTTTCTTTTTCAGTATAACTTCTTGTCAAAACTGACCCAATGCAATAAGAGGGGTAAACATGTTCCTAACCCCAAGTATTAACCCTTCTGCATGGCTTGAATGATTCTTCAAATCGTGCCTTAATATTGAGGTGAGTTGTGCTATTACTTAACACACTGCCAAAAAAGGAACATATAGCCAGACTTCAGAGCTAGTATTACTAATGTAACAAATCAGCTCATGGGAAATATGAATAATTAACCATAACTAGTTATAAATAACTATTCATATTTTAGATCCACTGTAGATATTTAGCTGACCTCTCAGGGTCAACTGTCTGTCCATTCTAAGAACGTTAATTTCCTGGTTAAGGGAAATAACTTCTTACTGTACAATTCTACAAAAGCTTGTAGCATAAACCTGCATGATTAAGTGACCCCAGTTATAAGCAAACAAGGACCCACGTTCAAGGGTGATACAAGTAAGGTTGTATTAATACATAAACACTTTAAAATAGTCTAACATATAATAAACTCATAAAACTGGTCTACATCCACATAAACACATAAATGGTCTAACCTACATACATCACATACACACACACACACAACACATACAGTTGGTATAGGAAGGTTAAAGCTTAAAAAAAAAAAAAAAAAAAAAAAAAAAAAAAAAAAAAACAAAAAAAAAAAACTGCAGTACAGAAAAGAGACATAAGGAATTAAATTGATGGAACCATTTGCATATTCAGCAGAAATACACTTGAGGGAAACGTCAGATTCTTAATTCAAACACACCTTTGAAAAAAGGTGTAACTGATACTTAATGTATCAATTAATAAGACTAAGTTTGATACTTGCAAGTCTCGTCTGTCTGAAAAAGATTCCTGATGCAATCTTAAGGCCCAAGATCTTGCTGAAGTTGGTTGATGAGAAAGAACCAGTTTGAGTCAGAGAAACTTGAGCATGGAAAGGGACAAGGCGAAAACTGGCAAAGTAGACTTGGATGTCTGGACGTGAACTCACATCTTATCGAAAACCTCGAAGGGAACACCGACTTTTTTTCTTGGAGGTAACTGGAGCCGGGCCTTTAAGGTCGGAGAAGATTTCCGCCTTTCAAGATGGGCTTGTCCATTGAGCAAAATGGAATTTCCGAGCGGGATGTGGCAATTGCTGGAGGGTTTACGACCCTTTGTTCTCTATGCATGGTAATTTGCAAATGGACTTAATTCGAAATTATTAACGATTCTCAGGGCCATAATATATATTGCCTATGTACCAACATTTAATATACACGCTTGTTTAGATCATCCGAATACGAATTCATAGTTACTAGACATGGTAGAGTTACTTATAGTTAAAGGATGACAGGAGTGTGTTTCGATTTTAAGCCTGCATCACAGTATACAATTTCAAAGACAAAATACTCGATGACAATAATATACCCAATGGCCTGAAGGATCATGTGTGTTCATTCAAAGAAAGGTTTTCCTATGAATTAATTAGTAGTAAAGTCCATTTCTACACTGCCTCTTGCCCTGGGACATGCAGGGATTTTCCCTGCTTTGCATTCCTTTGGCCAATAAACCCAGTGATATCAGCGTTGGTTGCCATGGAACCAGGGGCCTGTTCGGCTTCCTGGGGTGCTACGCATTTCGGGGGAAGGGTCCACAGGTCCTCATATGGCTTGTTAACTGAGGGGTGTTACAGAGTATTTGTTAAATATAGCTAACAAAATATATATTGTGTGTTTGATTGGTCCAGACGCTACACTAATACTAGTAAAAACTACCTATATCAATATCAATATTACTACCTATATCAATATCAACAGTACGAGAAAGAAGGCAAAATTAATTTTATATTCAAAGATATATTCAGGAAAATCACACACATTTCACTTGTTTCTTATTGAAGAATCGACAACGGAAATGTTAATCTTATTTGAAAAGGACTTCACACAAATACTGAGATATGATTTTTTTTTTTATTATTCGGTAACGCTTTAGATTACAACCCGCAAAAAACTACGTAAGTATATTGAATTTACGGAGTACGTTTCTGTAATTATAGTGTACCAATAAAGAAAATACGTGTAGATATAAGGGAACAATGTGTTACATTTGGGCAATAAGGGGGTAACAACCAGATATGCAAACTGCAAAGAACTGCGTAAGTAAACTGAAGTCACAGTGTAACTTTTTTGTAATTATAGTGTACCTATTCAGTACCTCCGTGTAGGTATAAGGGAATAATATGCGAAGTTTGGGGAATAGAGGCATAACAACCTGTAAAATTACAAATAATGTATACTGTAAGTATTTTGAAACTAAGGGGTGCTTATTCTAATATTACGTGGTATGTATGGGCTAAACAACAGTCTTATGTTTGGGAATGATTTAGAAAGACGATATATACTTTTTATAATTTTATATTGGTAATTTATTATAGGCGTATAGGTTTTTTTTTTTTAACCATGGGGTACACATTCTATCATTAAAGGACGGACATGATGGAGATTACTTAACAATAAAACTCAACATCTAGAGAAATGAGTTAATGAGTTTCTGCTATGATTTATAATTCACAAGTCTACTTACCTTATAAAAGCTTATTCCTCGATTTCAGCAACTTCACACCAGCACTTTCTCAACACCACTATCACCAAATAACTTTGCATGATATACCATCAAGGTTCAATGCAGCTTAAAACAAGCTTACCTCTTTCCACCTGTTCGCAGAAAAATACATGATACAACATTTGTATATCAGTGGATGTATTTTTATAGCAAAAAAAAAAAATGTAGAGGGTTTAATTTGTCCATCAAACAATTAAATTAAAACTAGAGCAATATTTTTCTCTGTAATTACTGTGCAAATATACTTGTTTTGTGTTTGTCCAAATTGTTCCCCCATTGTTCCATGTAGTTACATGGTAAATACAAGATTTGTGGGCTGTAAATTAAAGTGGTTCTTTTTCCCCCCCTTGCTCCATGTAGTTACAGGGTAAATACAACATTTGTACATTCAAAGAGGAATTATTCTGAAAAAATAAGGATTCAATTATCTTCCTGTGACTCAGCATCAGTGTGGAAAAGTATGAAAGAGATCACCAACTACAAGACACCATCACCCCGCACTGTGGAGAATCAACAACTGGCAAACAATCTGAATGAGTTCTACTGCAGGTTTAAAAAAACACCCCACACCCGCCCTGAACAACTCTCCACACAACCATTCACACCTCCAGCAACCCCCCTCTCCCCACACCTGCAATTCAGATCAGCGAAGACGAGGTGAGCCAGGTCTTCCGGAAGCAGAAAAGGAAAAAAGCACCAGGCCCAGATTGGGTTACACCAGCCTGTCTGAAATCCTGAGCTGACCAGCTGGCCCCCATCTTCACAAAGATCTTCAACAGATCACTGGAGCTGTGTGAAGTCCCTTCATGCTTCAAACGCTCCACCATCATCCCAAAGAAACCCAAAATCACAGGACTAAATGACTACAGACCTGTAGCTCTAACATCTGTGGTCATGAAGTCTTTTGAAAAACTGGGGCTGGCCCACCTGAAGGACATCACTGACCCTTGCTGGATCCTCTTCAGTTTGCCTACAGATCAAACAGGTCCGTGGACGATGCAGTCAACATGGGACTGCATTATGTTCCACAACATCTAGACAGACCAGGGACTTAAGAGGATCCTGTTCGTGGATTTCAGCTCTGCCTTTAACACTATCATCCCAAACCTACTCCTGCCCAAACTAACTCAGCTCTCCGTGCCCACATCCGTCTGTCAGTGGATCAACAGCTTCCTGACGGACAGGCAGCAGCTAGTGAGGCTGGGAAAATACTCATCCAGCACCCTTACGATCAGCACTGGAGCTCCTCAGGTTTGTGTTCTCTCCCCACTGCTCTTCTTTCTGTACACCAACGACTGCACCTCTAAGACCCCTCTGTCAAGCTCCTGAAATATATGCAGATGACACTACAGTCATCAGTCTCATCCAGGACGGTGACGAGTCTGCTTACAGACAGGAGGTTAAAGAGCTGGCGGTCTGGTGCAGTCTCAACAACCTGGAGCTCAACACACTCAAAACAGAGGAGATGATCGTGGACTTCAGGAGAAAACCCACTGCACTCCCCCCACTCACCATCATGGACAACACTGTAACTGCAGTGGAGTCATTCATGTTCCTGGGCACCACAATCTCTCAGGACCTGAAGTGGGACACTCACATAGACTCCATTGTTAAAAAGGCCCAGCAGAGGTTATACTTCCTTCGCCAGCTGAGGAAGTTCAACCTGTCACAGGAGCTGCTGAAACAGTTCTACTCCGCCATCATTGCATCCATCCTCTGCACTTCTATAACTGTCTGGTTCAGCACAGCTACAAAATCTGACCTCAGAAGACTACAGAGGGTAGTATGGACTGCTGAGCGAATCATGTACAACCCTTCCTTCTCTCCACGAACTGTACTCATCCAGAGTGAGCAAAAGGCACAATCACTCTGGACCCCTCACATCCAGCACACTGGCTCTTTAAACTGTTGCCGTCTGGTTGATGCTACAGAGCTCTGAGCACCAGAACGGCCAGACACAGGAACAGTTTCTTCCCTCAGGCAATCCATCTCATGAACACCTGACAATAATTGTGGAACACACACTATTTATTCACTCATACACGTATTTATCTAACACACACACTCAGTCCACATTTCAATTTGCACATAATATACCAGTACATACAACTGTCTATTGTTATATAACTGTACATACAATTGTCGATTTGTAAATTTTTATTCCTTATTTACTTCTATTTATTCCTTATTTACTTCTGCTCTATTTTTTATTATCTGTGTTTTTTTTCTGTCACTGTCATTCTGTTGCATTGTGGAAGTTTCTGTCACGAAAACAAATTCCTCATATGTGTAAACATTCCTGGCAATAAAGCTCATTCTGATTCGGATTCTGATTTGTGGGCTGTAAATTAAAGTGGTGATTTGTTCCCCCATTGTTCTATGTAGTTACAGGGTAAATAAAACATTTGCGGGCTGTACATTAAAGTGGAATTTGTTCCCCCTTGTTCCACGTAGATGCAGGTTAAATACAACATTTGCGGGCTGTAAAGTAAAGTGGTGCTTGTTCCCCCATTGTTCCACGTAGTTACAGGGTAAGTGGCTACAACAAATTGCTCTGAAACGATTGTTTATACAGTAGGTCATACATACATTATTTATCAGGTAATGTATCAATAAACATGGTGGACTGTTTTATTTAATTCAAATATTGTTTGCAATTTACTATAGGCCTACTGCTGGGTTAAATTAACCCAAAATGGGTTTTAAAATTAAATATGACAACACAATATGACAACAGTAACAACACAAGCAACAGATAGCCTAATAAAAGATTAAAATTGATTACACCAGTTCAGAAAAAAAGCAAAGCAACTTCATACTTATACACTTATACACAAACTTTGAATATTGTTACCTTATACCTACACGGAGGTACTGAATAGGTACACTGCAATTACAAAAAAGTTACGCTTTAAATTCTGTTTACTTACGCAGTACATTGTGGGTTGTAATCTAAAGCGTTACCAGTTATTCTCATTCAGGTGAATCTTGGAACTGAATAATATTCAAGATGTTTGGTTTTGTAAACGGTTCTTGAACATCTTTGTTCTTCTGTCAACATGGACAAAAACACCATGCTAAAGCATTATTCACATATTCACATATTGTTACATGTGCTATTATCAGGATTTCATCTGAATCTGTTTAAGCAAAACCCATCACACCTAGATTTTTGCCCATTACCCCAATTTTGTTTTGCATGTTCACACCTACTTAGCGCTTATTCAGTGTGTGCATGTCTTGTGCACATGTAATCGAAAAATTGCATTGTCTAGTTTTTAGAACTTTTTGATAGCTTTCACCATATCGTTGTGCATGACTGACCGGTTCTTGATTTACTCAGTGAATGCAAGTCAATACTTTCATCATGTCCAACTTAAAGGGGTCATATGACGTTGTTAAAAAGAACATTATTTTGTGTATTTGGTGTAATGCAATGTGTTTATGCGGTTTAAGGTTTAAAAAATACGTTATTTTCCACATAATGTACATTATTGTTGCTCCTCTATGCCCCGCCTTTCTGAAACACGTCGATTATTACAAAGCTCATTGTTCTGAAAAGCGAGGTGTGCTCTGATTGGCCAGCTATTCAGTGTGTTGTGATTGGCTGAATACCTCAAGCGTGTGACGGAAATGTTACGCCCCTAACAAACTGTGATGCCGTGTCCCGGCGCGACGAGACAAAAACATTAAAACCAATTATAAACGAGGCAATTGTTGCATCCAGTAGGGGCGGGAAAATGTATGATTCTAATGGCGTTATTACTGTCTGTTTACACGTTGCATTGCGTTGCGTAAACATAAAACCATGTCTGCATTTGTGATCGGAGAAATGACAAACAACAAGCCGTACTCTACACTGCTCAGAACTCGCGTTTGAATCATCAGTGGTACATTCTTTATATATGAAAACGTGCTTACAGGCTGTGAGTCAGAAGTGCCAGACTGTCTTTGCAAAGTTAGAATTTCTCCACTTTATAGAAACCGACACGGCATTGTAGTCTACTCTCGCAGGAAACAGTCCTCGTCCTCCATAAAATGCGCTACACAATTAATATTTGGGTTAAAGTGTTCTGGAACAGTGTTGTAAATACAACTTAACCACTTATTTATAGTTGTGTCCTCTTTTGGACACAGCGTCACACACGACGGGCTTGAGTGTGCGACGGCCGGCTTGAGTGAGCAGAGGCTGTTGGGTTTGAGAACAATGCGGCCGGCGGACTCGACGAAGGAGAGTCCGGCGGACTCGCGGCAACCACATGTGACGACCCCGGGCTGAACTCCACTTTGTCCATGGTGAAAGCCGATCCGGCGATCCACAGAGCAAAGTTGTTGTATTTCCTCAGCGACCAGCGCAAATCAGCTCCAGGCATGACGAAGCGGATATCGTCCTCTTTTGGAAGACCAAACAAAGAAGTTTCGCTTTCACAACGAAACACAGCATTTTCACGACATGGCGGCGGCGGCACCAACAAGCTACAGCGAGAATAAAAGTTACGCCTTCTTTCTTTGCGTGAACATTTGGGCGGCGTTATGCAAATGTACCCACGTCGTGACGTAGACATGTGGGGGCGTGTTAGAACGAGTCATTTTAGGTAGGCGTGGATGAATCTTAACTTTTATAAAGAATATTTCTTTGGATTTGAGACTTTAGTCTTTGAAACTTTGCAGATCTTCTTTATGCACCAAGAGCTTGTAACACTCAAAAGAGAAAGGACAAATTTAAATTGCATCATATGGCCCCTTTAAAACAAACAGAAATGCAATTGTGCTGTTATGTTGTATAATGGCTCATGAGACTTAGATCTTTGTAAATACTGACTGGTTATTGATACATAAGAGTTTTGTTGTAATAATTGGTATTTTAACTGGATCTTATTGCATGCATGTGCAAAACACATTTATTTTTTAGCATTGATTTGGGCCACTGTTAACTGATGTTCTAATTCCAATATGCATTTGACATTTAAAGATCTGTAAAGTGTAATGTAAAGGGTTCAAAATCTTTTTGTGAAATCTTTTTGTGATCTGGTCTACAACTAAATACTATTATCTGAAAATGGTGACATGCCAAGCTATATAAGCGAAAGTGATTCATATTAAACTTTATTTTAAGGTGTCCTTGTTACAGTGTAATTATACATATAAGTACTGTGTAATATTAATTAACTACATGTACTTATATAGTTAGGGTTAGGATTTGGGTTTGGCTTAGGGTTACTTGCATGTAATTATGCATAATCAATTGTTATTATAATAGTAAGTACATGTAACATGTAACAAGGACACCTTAAAATAAAGTGTTACCTTAAATATCTATTTAGTTGTTTATTTTACATAGACAAATGGTATAAAAGTAGCAACATTTACTATTTAACACAACATAACTAATTAACCTAAATACATTCATTTATACCAACATAACTTTTTTTGTTGTGATATCAGGTAGAAATGTGCATCAAACAAGTAGACAACACCAAATGAATATGTGTATTTAAATATGTTTTCAAAGTTTTTTTTGTTTGTTTGATTTAGTTTTTTGGAAAATTTTACTTTTAGCTTTACTTATTCCAAAGCATAATATCTTACTTTAGGCTCAATTTTTTACTAATTTTTACTTGTTATTTCGAATAAAATTATCACTACTCCTGAAATGCAAGAATGATGTCTGATTCATAAACATGCTGTTTCTAAACATGCTGTTTCTTTAATGGACCAGTTGAATTTGCTTACAAATCGCACTAAACGATTAATTCATGAATCAAACAGATTTGACTCCAGCTCTTCTTTAGTCTCTTCAATGATCCGGTCAAAATGAGCCAAGAATTGGGATATCGTCACAGATTGAATGTGCAAATGATGGCACGAAAAGTTACTAATGCCAAATTTTAGTATTGAATTTGTAAATGAAAATCATATTTTGTAATTAAAGTCAGTACTTATAATTTGGTTACACTTTATTTCGATAGTCCGCTTTAGACATTCTACTAACTATAAGTAACTTTGTAACTACATGTCAACTAATTCTCATTAATTTGCAACTATATGTCTACTAACTCTCAGAGTAGACTGTTAGGGTAGGTCTAGTGTTAGTAGAATGTTGACAAAGAAAGTGTTAGAAGATATTAAGCAGACAGTCTACTAATACTCTAATGACTGCTAGTTGATATGTAGTTGCAAAGTTACTTACTGTTAACATAATGTCTAAAGTGGACTATCGAAATAAAGTGTTACCTATAATTTTAATGGAGTATAATTTTATTAGGTTTACTTTGCCCACCCCTGCAAAATAAAGGATCTGTGCATTAAACCTTGCAGAGTAAATGCAGCATAAAAAAAATCATTTATTGGAATAATTTTGTTGCCAAAATCTTTAAAAGGCACTGAAGCCAGAACCATTATCATTAAAGAATCGTTCAGAACCTATTATAGAGTAGGTGAACCAAGGTAAGTGAGACAGCAGAATTTTTATATACTGCATTATCAAATGTTCTGAAGACATTTGTTGCACTTTTATTTAAGAGTGGGGGGAAATGTAAACAGACCAGCAGCAACTGACTGCCTGACTAAATATTCATAATAATTATATTTTCATGATGTGCTCAAGTCAAGTAGTAGACCTCAGAGCAGTGGTAGAAATACACTCACCCAGAATAGCAACAACTTCATCGTCCTGGATGACCTCCAAAGACCCTGACACGACGAAGCAGAGGCTGTCCACGCTTTCGCCCGCGTGGTAGATGAGGTCTCCCGGGGCGCAATGGATGGTTTGAAACTCCATGGCAAGCGCTCTCAAACACCCGTCGCTGGCTAGTCGGAAAGCCGGGTGCTCTTTGAACACCTTCCTGTTGAGATGAACGCAGATGTCTGCTCGCATGTCTTTGGGGCAAATGTGCAACACCTGCAGAGCAATTTTAAAAACAATCAAATACACATATTATGCTTTGTGATCTCACATGATCTAAAACTTATTAGCATCATGCTAAAGCAAAAACTGGAGGTTCTCCAAGCCTTTCACTATTAATTTATGAGATTTTGACGTAAGTTAAGTTAGGCTGTGATCTTAAACGTTAGAGGGTCATTATTCAAAAATGCTACGGATGTTATGGCAAAGACAGAACAAATGACCTTTACAATGAATGAATGAAGAAAATAAGCTCCCTGGATGAAGATGGAGATCTTCAGTCTGTGAGACTGCAAGTGCAGTCTGTTCCACATACCTTATCTGTGTCGATTCCTCTGGACATGGACCATGTAGAGACGATATAGTCCATGACCCTCTCGCTGAGGCCCTTGGGAACCTGGTAGAGCTTCAGGAAGTCTCTCACGCTGTTTAACATCTCGTGGTAGCAGTTGGTGTTGGCGTACATTTGCTGGAAGATGGTGGTCACGTTACCAAAGATGGTGGCATAAAGGAGAGCTAAAAGAAAGAAGCACAAAACCTAAGTACACATTAGCATACTTTTAAAAAGAGCACTTATTACAGAAATACTGTAAATACATTAAGAATTATGAAATGAATGTCACATTCAACACATTAAGTGTGAAATGAATGTCATTTAACGATGGAAATTGCAAATTAAACACTTCGGATATGTTTGTCTTTTTCAGAAGGGAAATGTAAAGAATTTTAATTGATCAGACTAGTACGAAACCCGTTGACTTTTATGGCAGCCACTAAGTGACCAAAAAATACGAATCCAATCATGGACTGATAGAAAATCGAAAACTTCCCAAAATAATGGGGGAAATAACGCAAAAATACGAAAACTACAGAGATATTTTTTGGTGTACAATCTCAAATAAATGTCACACGCAGAGAAGAGAGGAGAAAAAGGGCACAGAAATGAAGGGGTGACACTATAAAAATATCACAAGGCAAAAACAGACGCACTCCCCCCCACAGGAACACATATATGAAACTGTGTGACTGTAAACACATAGCAATGTTTTTTGCAAAACTTGAAATAAAATCAATGAATTTAGCCACATGACAAAAACAAAAAGACACCAAGGAAATGGGTGACACTCAAAACTTCAAGAGTACAAAACAGGATCCCGAAGGACACACACACACCCGACATACAAAGGTTTGTTCTAATCGGGAATAGTGGGACATTCCAGAGGCGTAATGGTTTTTATACTGTACAGACCGTATATTCTATTCCCCTACACCAACCCTACCCCTAAACCTACCCTTACAGGAAACTTTGTGCTATTTAAGATTTTCAAAACACTCCATTCTGTGTGATTTATAAGAGTTTTGAAAAATGGGGACATGGGGTAATATCCTCATAAGCCACCTTCTCCTTGTAATACCCATGTCATACCCATGTCATTATACAAAGTTGTGTCCTCATTTGTACAAATTCCTATGATAAAGCATTCTGTTCATATTTGTGCATAATTGTGAAAACTTGATTTATAGTGTATAAAAGGTATTCGGTGTCCAGGTTTGACCTTTGTAGTAAAATTAAACCCAAAAAAAACTAACTGACTTTCAAACAAAAACTTTCAAAAAGTTGTCTTTTGAGAAGTGGTCTAAGATATGAATCCAAATCCACACAACTTTAAAAAAAAAAAGATTTAGTCTAAAAAACAAAACTGAGAATTTATAAGGCCTTTTATATAGTCTTATCCGCTAAAATGCAAAAATTAATATGAATCTGAGTGGCCGAAATCACAGCGTTCAGATGGTTTCTTTTTTATTCCCACCAATTGGCACTACGTGCCTTCAAAACTTGGATTTTAAAGGCCTAGTCTCTATTTTAATCAGAGATACTGCATTGATTGAAAAATAATTTTAAAATATTAGAAAAAAACATTTTTGTACTGTTTTCAATGGGAAAAATTTATCATAATTTTTGCATAAATATTAAAGGTAACACTTTATTTTGATGGTGCCTTTTGAACATTATGTTGACAATAAGCAATGTTGCACCTGCATGTCTAGTAAATCTCATCAGAGTATTAGTAGACTATCTGCTTAATATCTGCTAACACTTTAATCTACAGACGTTCTACTGACTATAAGTAACTTTGCAAGCACGTCAACTTATTCTAATACTACCAGTCTACTAATACTCTAATGAGAGTTAATAGACATGTAGGTGCAATGTTACTTACAGTCACCTATGTGTTTAAAGGGGTCATATGATGCTGCTGAAAATTAATTTTTTGGTGTATTTGGTGTAATGAAATGAGTTTATGCAGTTTAAAGTTAAAAAAAAAATACATTATTTTCCACATATTGTACATTGTTGTTTCTCCTCTATGCCCGCCTTTTTGAAACGCGTCAATTTTTACAAAAAGCACATTGGTCTGAAAAGCGAGGTGTGCTCTGATTGGCTAGCTATCCAGTGCTTTGTGATTGGCCAAATACCTCAAGTGTGTGATGGAAATGTTACTCCCCTTACCATATTTTGTGATGCCTTGTCCCGGCTGGAGCAACGAGACATAAACATTAAAAAACCCATTACAAACGAGGCATTCGTTACATCCAGTGTGGACATTACAATACGCACTTAACTAATAACTTCTCGGGTAACTGCTTTTGACGCATTGGCGATGCAGTTAAGGGAATCGCGCGACCGCGTAAAACATTAAAACTCTGTTGCATTGGATCGGAGAAATGATCAAACCAACAACAGTGCTCTCTACTGCCCAAAAACTTGCGGTTTTGAATCAATAAGTGACAACCGAAAAAGACACAGCGGGAGTACCAATTGGCGTGAGGGAGAAGCCCCGGACTTAGCGTGCGTGAGGTCGAGTAGTAGTGTGAGCTGAGGCGGGGCTGGACTCCGCTTGTCCACGGTGAATGATTTGAAAGTTGAATGTATCCCTAGCAGCGCCAGCAGCAGATGTGAGCTCTAGGCATGACGAAGCGGATATCGTACTCTTTGGAAGACCAAACAAAGTAGTTTCGCTCTCACAAAGAAGCACGCAGGTTCGTTAAGGACGATTGGCGGCGCAGCTGATCAACAATACTACGCTCGAGAGAATAAAGTTACGCCTCTTTTTTGCTATTGTGAACATTTGGGAGGCGTTATGCAAATCTTCCCAGATCGTGACGTTAGGGTATGTAGGTCGGGCGTGTTTAGAAAACAACAGTTTTCGTGTAGGCGTAGGTAACTACTAACTTTTATAAAAAAAAAAAAAAAGAATATCTCTTTGGTTTTGAGACTTTAGTGTTTGCAACATTACAGATCTTCTTTATGCACCAAGAGCTTGTAACACTCCAAAGAAAAAGGAAAAATTGAAATTGCATCATATGACCCCTTTAAAGGGACCATCAAAATGAAGTGAAACCATATTCAATAGTACCATGAAATTCTCTCAAAATACAAAATAAAAAATATTATTGAACAAAAATGTATTACATTGATTTCACTGAAAATAAAATAAAAAATAGTTTCATTTCAGGTGTCTTTTGACCGTGAACAGTACCAGAGGGTTAAACGAAAATGTGTTATATTTTAATTTCATGTTAAATGAACTTCAGAGATGTTAAGTTATCCTTTTTTATTCAATTTCATATTTACTTCAGTTGTCTCTGAAATGTAGGTAGAGTAGAGTGTACTGCTGAATACTGACAAGCATTTATGGAATTATGTAATTTCGGTTTAAACTTGTATGTGTGTTTAAATATATTTGAAATCACATTTATAATGATGAAGTTGCAGTTTACTACATTAAAATATCTAGTACATCTATGTTTAGTACACTTTATTAAATTTAATACATAAAAATAGATGGTATGTTATGTAACACACTTAAGGATAAAATTATAATCAAGTACTTTGCATGTGCTTTAGTGTGTTTCTGTAACGATCAGTCCACTGAAGACGAGTGTAGTGAAGAACCCAAGTGCAGTTTATTTACAAAGTGATCCAAACATAATCCAAACAAACAAAGAAGACTAGATTACACAGACTTGGATTGACTGAAACAGGAACTTGAACTAGAACAAACATTGACGAGGGCTTATTGAACAGTACCTGGACGAAGGCCCATAACAGATAGACATCACGACAGTGGGTTACAACATCAATACACGACAAGAGACAATGGCAACATCAACATGGATGGTACTATAGCAAAACAAGAGGGTTACATGACAAGAACAAACCAATGGGAAAACAAGGCACATGGACTCTAAAGCAAACAATGAGAAATAACACAGACATAGGAATCCACCGGAATTAGGATCGACAATCACCCCCCAAAAATCGATGAAGCCTGAAACATACACCCAGGGCATGAGGCAGATAGACATGAGGCAAGGGAAGCATGACAGTAACAGCAGGAAACAATTACAAAATAAAATACATGGAAAAAATGAACATGAAACAAAACACCACATTACAAATCCCCCCCTCTAAGGGCGGCTCCAGATGCCCAAACAAAACCCAAAAAGTCCAGGAGGGGGGTGGAGTGCCGGCCGTAAACTGGGGAATTAAAGGGACGGGGGCACAGGCCCCAGGAAGGGAAAACAGGCCAGAGCGGGGCGCGGGGGGGCCATGGCGGGGCAGGCAGACAGGATCGGGGAGAGCCATGGCGCGAGCAGGCCAGAAACGGGCAGCCATGGCGGCAAGGACGAGACAGGTGCGGCCCGGGTGGGGGTGATTTAGTGACGGCAGAGCGGAAGCCATGGCGGTTAAAAAGCAGAGACTGGGACCAAGACCACTTGACTTGAGACAGAGCAAGCGAGAGTCTTGAAAAGGGCTCCTGGCCGGAGAGGATCATGACAGGGAGTTCATGAACGAGCCTCAATGGGGCTGTGGACAGGGAGGACTGTGAGCATGAATGGCCTACCTTGGCCAGTAGGCAGAAGCTAGAACAGACACGTGATTAATGAGTATGGCCTCCGTGGCCAATAACAGGACAGACGTGGTTCACTGATAGGCCTCGTGGGAAGCCTGACCACTAAGTCCACGCAGGGAAACAACCATTGGCAAAATAAAGACAGGAAAGAAATGAGAATAGAACCGGAAAACCCAAAAACACCACATTACAGGTTTGACGAAACATACGCATAAAGCCGCCGAAGTAGGTAAAATATATTGATTAGTAATTGTAACTGTAGAGTGTTAACTGTTATTACATTTACAATTAATATATTTTAAATGTACTAAATCACAACTTTTTCATTACAAATGTGTAACTACAAATATATTTAAATACACATACATGTTTCAAAGAAATGACAATAAAGTACATTTTAGTTTACCATAAATACTTGTCAGCAGTAACACTTGAACCATATTTCAAAGATAATAGAAGTTAATTTATTTATTATAATATTCCTCTATAATGATGTACTGACAGTGCTACTTAAGTGGGTAAAAAACACTCTAAAGTTTAGCTAATTGCACAATTTAATTAAATAAATTAACCAATAAAATAATGTATACAATATAAACTGTAAAACAAAATATAATGTACTGTAAATGAAATGGAGAACATCTCTTAATGGAGAACATCTCAAATCAGCCACTTAGGAGGATCCATTTAGCTTGTAATATTGTGCTTGCTCTGCAACCAACTGAAACTCTGACCTTAAGGATTTCAGCTGCTATGCCCCAAAGCTGCTGATGTCTCTTTCAGGTCCATTAGTATGTCATATAGGCCACAATATTGATCCCAGTCCTGAAGCTGCTCTAAAGTGTTACTCCAGGTGAAGCTGAAATGCTCAGCTTCCGCAGCATTCGTGAAAAATTTCTCCAATGAAGCAATGCAGCTGTGCAGCCTTTAATATAAAAGGTTTAAAAATAAAAATGAATTTAATTACATTTAGAGTTAATCACCCAGCTATACACAGCATTGTGCAACAGTAAATACAGTAATTCTGTTTTTTTTGTTTTTTTTTACTGGTTAGCCTGCAGCATCTCACAAACTCTACAGGCTTAATGGCCATGACACGCCATTCTTGAATATCGTCACCGCAGCCAAACACAATGTTTGAATCCTCTCGCCTCACTCCACCAGAAATACGACTAAATTACAGCCCTGCTTTATTGGATCAGTTACATTTCAGGCAATTGGCTCTCTAGTCAGTGCTTTTTGACTGGGCCGTCACCCTCTGTCGCCTCCTGAGGCCTCCCTGCTCACCAGAGGTGATATTAATCAATCCCACATGTGCAGAATGTTAAAGATGATACGCATCTGGTGACGTGAAATATCCCATGAGTTTTAAAGGCTGTTAATAGCTGATTTGATGGTGGGCATCTATACTGTGCAACAGTAGAGATTTTACAACATCATTGTAACACAGTTTGTAGATCGGGAAGAAGGAGGCGGGAACTGGCGAATGCTCAAAGAAAATTTTAATAAAATAAACAAACACAAAATAGCGCAACAGCCCCTCGCGGATGACTGCCACGCACAAACAGAACCAAAACACAAAATAAAGTCAAGGCCTGGTCCTCTCTCGTCCAACACTGTCGTCCCTCCTCCTTTTATCCTTCCGGAGCTCCTCCGTGGGACTCGAGATCGGTGAGTAGCGCAGGTGTCGTGCATTAGCATTTACTTCACTGGCCTTGCTCCGTGGGGCTCTCGGCCCACCCCTCTTGTCACAATCATTTACACAGAGATATAAGTATTTGATATTAAGAATTCCCACTATATTGTGCTTTATTTTGTAAACAGCCTAGCTGCAATTGCTGTACCATTGCATATGAGAGCAGCATGGTGGAAAATAATGTAAAAATACAAAGTCAAAATGAATTTTATTAAGTTGTTATTGAGGGGTTTTGTTAGATACATTTGACAAGAAATGTCACAACTTGCCATTATAACCTTGCATGTAACTTGGATTCCTATCCTGTTAGAATAACAAAAGAATATACGATTTGTCTAAATTGGACCCTCCCAAAAACACTCCTCCAGAGCCACAACTTCTGCTTCGTAAACTTCAAATTTAATAGTTGTATCATGTGTATGTTATATAATTCCAGTCATTCACAATCAGCACTTGCTTTACGGGTCTTTTCGTCAGATACCGGCGGGCCCCTGGAATCATCCTCCATCATGGCAGTGATTTTGTTACTATAACATCCTATACTATAACATCATTGTATTTTTACATTGCTTTATGCTCCTCCAAGTAAACTGTCTGTTCACACTGAATGTGAAATGTAACATGATGTGACAAAATCTCATTCGATGATTTCATGCCTGATATAGGCCTACATTTATATGGAGCAGTATTTTGGACAAATCATGGGGCACTACACTTTTCATTCCATTGACTTCCATTCATATGTATGCGATTGTGGGAGACAGGAAACAGGAAACACAAGCTTATTTGAATTTTGCTGTGTTCCAAAGTTCAAGTTTGATGAATTTGTATGTGAAGATGTGTGATTTGTGGATGAGGAACCAAGATGGCGTCTGTGTCTTCGACATGCCGTCTGCTGCTCCTTTTTTATGTGTGTATGGATGTCTGTTTGGTTTTGGAGATGCGGCACACTTTTGATCTATGACCGACAATCTCTACTGGATATTCACGCCTCATTTATGGACAGTTTTAAGTCGGACGTGGAGTGCGTTTTTAATCAAATGCACAGGAACATTTTAATCGATATTCCCAGTGTGTATCCACTGGTGGCCTCTCAGCACTTCGCGGAGAAAGAGTAGGAGGAAACGCGGGTGTCGGGGAGGACTTACCATCAAACTGAAGGCACACCTTCGGGCTGGCTTCTGGTCTGGCCTTTCCCGAAAGTCTTTCTGCCGCAGCCCTGTTGCCTGGCTGCCGCTGGATTTGCCTTATGGGTGGATTTGACCTGTTCTCGCCGGCTCAACGGAGTGACTCTCAACATTGCTTTTTCCGGAGGTGATTCCCCCACCAAAAATGAATCCTGGAACAAGGTTGGTGATTTAACTCCTTTTTCTGAATTGGTTCCAGCTGACTACACCTTTTTTAATTCTCCCCGCCCGAACAGGAAAGGGAGTGGACAAGTAACTATTTTAAAAGACTCTTTTCTTGGGCGCTGTCGGTCTGTTTCAGTGGATGTGTTTTCCAGTTTTGAAGTTCAGCTTCTCCAGCTCGAATGGAATGGTCCTGTTTTATTGGGGGTGATTTACCATCCCCCTCACTCAGCAAAGGACTTCATACAGCAACTTACTGAATTTATCAGCAATATTGCCATAAAGTACGACCACTTTTTATTAGTGGGCGATTTTAACATCCATGTATGCTGTCAGTCTAACCCGTTATCGAAGGAGTTTCTCAATCTTATTGATTCTTTTAGTTTGGTTGAATGGACTCACTCATGTTCAGGGCCATATTTTAGATCTTGTACTCTCTCATGGGTTTGCCGTTTCTGATATTGAGATATCTGATTTCCTGCTCTCTGACCATAAGCCGATTTTATTTTCTATGTCTCTTCCTAATCTTTCTCATTTTACTAAGAAAGCTGTAACGCTGTCTCGGTCCTATTCTTCTAAGTTTGGGTCAAATTTTAATTAGTGTTTTATGGAGTCTTGTTCTCATCTATCTCTGGATTTACCGCTACCTGACCTGGATGCTGACCAACATCTAAGTCTTCTAAATTCTACCTGGCTGGATGTTTTAGATGTCACTGCTCCGCTCAAGCCCTATAAGCACAAATCTAAATCTGTTCTGTGGCAAAATTCTGATACTCGACTCTTACGACAAGCTTGTAGAAAGGCTGAGCGCAAATGGAAAAAGGATAAATTACATATTTCATTTCAGTTGTTTAAAGAAACAAAAAAGCTTATCAGTCTGCTAAGGCTACATATTTTTCTGATTTAATTTTTAAAAAACATTCTACTCCTAAAGTTCTGTTTTCAGTTATTAATTCTGTTGTTAATCCTTCTGTTACCACAGTGACTGTTGCCTCCGATGCCCTATGTGAAAGCTTCTTGAGACACTTCATTGATAAAATCTCTAATTTGAGACCCAAAGTCTGTTCTCTCCATATTAACCCCCCTCCTTTTTCACTGCATCCTGTTTCTTGGGATGTTTTTGAGCCCATTTCCTTACAAACACTCAAAGACATCATTGCTAATGTTAAATGTCTCAGGCTACTTATGTAACCATGGTTCCCTGAGTAGAGAACGAGACACTGCATCCTCTAGGGGTCACTATGGGGAACGCCTCATCGTGACCCGTGTCTGAAGCATACATTGAAAAAACACCAACAACACGTTGACCGGCGACAGCCCATGACTTCACTACCGGTGCGACTATTAGTATAAATAGGCGCCGGGAGAACACGTCATCCACTTCTTCGTCTGAAGCTTGCGTCCGAAGCATGGCAAGAAACATAGAGGCCGGCAATGTTAATCCTTACTCGAGGAACCAGGGTTACATACGTAGCCTGAGACGTTCCCGTTCAAGGGAACTCGAACGGCGTCCTCTAGGGGTCGCTATGGGGAACAGTATACCCATGCCGCCATGCTGAGGGGAATGCGGGCCAGAACCATGGCGAGCACTAAGTACCAACTTTACCATTTTCAGGGTGAGTTGCCCCTGGGACGTCAGCCGGCTGTCCATGACTTTATACCCTACGGCCAAAGGCCTAGGCTACATACCCAAACTTACCTGTTAGGGCCAGACTCCTGGGCCCGGGGTAGAGCTCCAGGCTTGGAATCAAAATGTATTCCTTTAAGGGGATACGACCAAGAACCTAATATCACACTAAGTCTAGGCTTGTCACACAGGGGCTACCGCTTGCTCAGTATAAGCTTGCTGAAGGAACTGTCTCAACAGACACCTAGTAGCAACACCCTGTTAAAGTAGGTATCCTAGGATACTGTTAGAAAACACTCTCTGTCTTAAGAGAATGTTCCAGATATGCCTCACCCCTCCTTTCCTTTTTCTTTCCCTCTCACTCGCCTCCTCCATCTGCAATAAATAATTCAAATGATGTGTTTGGTTGGCTCCCAGGGTGGTAGAAAATGCTAGTGAATGCGTTAATCCCTATTGGAGTGAATTTATTAATCCTTTCATTCATTGTATATTGTATTATTCCGTTTATTAGACTTTTGATTGATCGTGCCATGAATACTCTTGTTGCTACTCAATATGCTTTTATGAGTAGACCTGTTAGAGGACACATGGGTTGAAATGTATCAAAGAATGATTATATTTCATATTATTATCTATGTATGAGAATGATAAATTTAGGATTAGGGAACTCTGCAGCGAGTGTTTATATATTCATTGTTTATTTTAAACAAAAGCAGGCACCTGTTAGAAAACACTCTCTGTCTTGAGAATGGTTCCAGATGTTTTCACCCCTCCTTTACTTTTTTCCTCTCCCTCTCACTCGCCTCCTCTATCTGTCTCTCTCTCTCTCTTGTATTATGTTTTAAATATCTCTTACTCATATGCGAGGTACGCATGCGCACATGTATGCATTAGCTTGGTTCAAATGCTCAAATAAGGACATGAATGCTAGGACTACAAGGTGAAAGATGTTCGTGATGAACTATGACGAGAGTTCAGCATCCTTCGCCAAAGTCTATTCCTAATATGTCCATATTTTCCTGTAATGTGACCATTTTATATAACACATATTCTTATAGGCCAAGATCCTATATGTATGTCATCTATATCCTCATTGGTTAAAGGGTTGAAACTCCCCTCGACATATGCCTATATAATATCTTTGTTTCTATGAATAAATTGAAGTATTGAGAATACATTGAATGTGTGTTTTCTTGCTTCCCGGCCGTTATACACTTTAAGGGACTGAGAATTTTCCAGGTGGCAAAGAGAAAACTAGAGGGACCAATTGTTAATTTACTAACAAATGGGGGCTCATCCTTCCGGGAATTTCTCAAAAAGACAGGTAAAAACTTTTATTTTTCTTCCTGTCTGTAAAAGAAATTTAATTTATTCTCGTTTGCAATTTGATTGTGTCATATTTGGCATCAATCTGTTTTCCTCACATTTTAGATGTGGGAAGAAGAGTGGAAAGCTTTCCGTTTAACCTATCTATTTAAGAAAATAGAGTAGTGGTGAAAGATTATAATTGCTCACTCTTACCGTGAAGGTTCTCAGTCTCTTAAGTAATTTCATGAATAATACAGAATTGAAAGCTTTCTTTTGGCCAAAAATATCAAAAAGTTAAATATAAGACCGCGGTCTCTATTTTGTATTTTGTTTGGCCATTCTATAAATTGTGAAAAAGTGCACTAAAATTGACGAGACATCTTTGATCTCCGATGGGGCAGGCGATCTCCAAACCTATTCTTGGCGAGTTGCCAAGGGATTGGATGTTCAGAAATAATAAAGGTTTTAATACTGAACCGTATTTGAGTAATTTGGCTGGTTGGTCAGAAGGCAAAGTACAATTAGATCCGTTTCCTCATGATGGCTCGTTCAAAGATAAAGATATGAAGGCAGCCAAAATCGATGATAAAGGACGGCTGGGGTGATCCGTCTTGGGACAATGAGTATATGAAACAGTCATATACTGTGTGGAAAAAAATGAAACCTTATTGGGATAAAGGGCCAGATTAGGTTAAAACGACTGATAAAAAAAAAAAAATTTTCTAATGTCCCATGTTGACTCTCCCAGCTCGGCTCTGCCTCGGTATGATACTGTTACAAAGCCTGAACAAGAAAAATTAACTCCTAATCGTCTGTACCCGCAACTACCTAGTGCAGCTGATTTATACCCATTTGTGCAGATTCCAGACGGGTTTAAAATAACCCCGCTGGCAATGTCTGATGCTGTCGCGACTGCTAAAGATTTGCAAGATCCTTTACGGTGTCCGCATCAATACGTGTCTGTATTGAAGCGTTTAACTGCATACAGTCAATTGACTGGGCGTGATTAACGCTTCATTTTGACTAAAACACTGCCGCCAGAAATTACAGAGGAAGAGTTGATTGCAGAGATTGATGCTTTGAGTCCTAAACGGGATGCGCCGCCATCTCGCCACGGTGCTTTATCAAAAGGTGATAAACCATTAGATCAACATTCTCCTTTGTTTGTCAGTACGTTTTTGAATAACATGCAAAAAGAAATCGCACAATTGGTTCGTTTGACAACTTCGAATATAACAGATATTTCTGTTGACGCTTTGTCTCAGAGACTGCATGAGCTTTCCACCGCGGGAGCTTTTGAAACCTCCCGAGGGAAACCTACATCAATGATGCTGATTAATACTGTTGTCAAAGCACGTCCAAATCAGGCAACAGGGACGAAAGTCTGTTATTATTGTGGCATTGCGGGACACTTCGCTAACGCTTGCAGGAAAAAGCAGTGGGAATTTCCGGTGTCCCTGTACGTTGTGAAATGACACCAACTTTACCGGTAACTTCTAAAGACAATCCTTCTTTGTTTAAGATGCACGCTTTTGCGATAATACCTGATGCTCCATTTTGCCTTTTGGGTAGAGATTTGCTGCATAAATTGGGTGCTCATATTACATTTCAGAATAATTCTCTGCAACTCATGTTTCCTTCTGTCTATTCTCTGACTGTTGAAACAGGAAGTGCGACCACTGAGGGTGAGGCTGCAACTGCAGCCTTACCGGAAAAAGGGGATGTCAACCCTCGCTTGTGGGCGGAGCATAAGGATGATGCGGGCCTCATAGATGTCCGCCCTTATGCGGCTACTCTGACCAGACACACACCAGTTTATTGTAAACAATACCCTCTCTCCAAAGAAAAAATCGATGGGATTCGGCCTATTATAGAAAATTTGCTGGCACAAGGCATTCTGATCAAGACTCACTCACCCTACAATACACCGATCAATCCAATAAGAAAAGCGAATGGTTCCTGGTGATTGACACAGGATCTTAGAAAGATTAATGACATAATTAAACCATTGGCTCCTATTGTACCTGATGTGCACACAATACTTAATTCTATTCCTAGTTCACATGCCTATTTCACAGTTATTGATCTATGCTCTGCATTCTTTTCCATTCCTGTAGATCCTGTCTCGCAGCCGCTGTTCGCCTTCACCTTTGACCATGCTCAACTTAGCTGGTCTAGACTGCCTCAGGGCCTGAGAGATTCGCCGGCTGTGTTCGCCGCCGTAGTGCACGCAACGTTAGCGGATGCTCAACTCCCTCCTGATACCTGTCTGCTACAATACGCGGACGACATCCTCGTTACTGGTGCCTCTGCGGACCAGTGTGCTGCTGCCTCCAGCATCGTCTGCAACATCCTGGCGGAAGCTGGGTTCAAGGCATCAAGAGAAAAGCTTCAGTGGGTGCAGAGGAGGGTGGATTACCTCGGACATGAATTGTCACAAGGTACAATAAAACTGTCTGCTGATCGTATCAAAGCCATTGCTACGTACAAACGGCCCTCCACGAAGAAGCTAATGCAAAGCTTCCTGGGCTTGGTGAACTATTGCAGAGCGTGGGTGCCGAACTGTTCCATGTATGACAAAATCTTGAGAGCAGCCACCTTGCAGGACTCTGATGACATTGCATGGACAGCAGAAATGGACCACGCATTCAGACATTTGAAAGCATCCTTGACAAGGCCACCTGCCCTTGGCCTACCGACATATACAACTGACTTTCATTTGTACGTGCACGAAGGTGGGGGAACAGCCGCCGCAATCCTGGCCCAGGAGCACGGGGGCATTTATCGCCCAGTAGCGTATTTGTCTAAAACCTTAGACTCGGTGGCTAGAGGGCTTCCAGCCTGTCTGCGCGCAGTGGCTGCAGCGGCGATCATGGTGCAGGATGCAGAACGTATAGTGTTGTCAAATCCACTCATAGTGCACACTTCTCATCAGGTAGGATCTATTATGCACAACATTTCTACGCAGCACATGACTGCTCAACGACGTTCTGGCTATGAAGCAATATTATTAGCTACTGCTAATTTAACATTAAAACCAACTTCCGTAGTTCATGGCCCAACCTTATGTTTGCATAAGTTGTTATTGCAGGGTGAATTTGAGGACAGCGATCATGACTGCCTAGCCAGGATTCATAATTCGACGGCTTGCAGGCCAGATGTGTCCGCATCTGTCCTGGAGGAGGGGAAACATTGGTATGTAGATGGATCATGCTATAAACCAAATGATAATGAATACTGGTGTGGGTATTCGATTGTTGAATTACCTGACTGTGTCATTGAGGCCTATTCTCTGCCATATAAATCAGCACAAGTGGCAGAATTAATTGCGTTAACAAGAGCTTGTCAATTGCAAAAGATCAGTGTATCAATATATACACCGATTCAAAATATGCACATGGAATTGTACATGATTTTGCCAAACTGTGGGAAGAAAGGGATTTTAAAACTTCAGAAGGAAAACCCATATCCCACCACAGTGTTGTGGCTGAACTGATTCATGCAGCACAGTTACCGTCAAAATTGGCTGTGATAAAAGTAACTGGGCATGCATCAGGAGAGTCAGAAGAGGCAAAGGGAAATAGACTTGCAGACGAAGTAGCTAAATGGGCAGCTAGAGATGTCCTATCAAGTCCACATGTTGACAAAGCAGGCACAGTGGTGCCCATGATGTCCTTTGTGTTGAGTAAGGATTTGGATATTAAACTATTACAGGCAAAACCCCACTCAAAGTGATCTAAACCACTGGGCAGCGAATGAGGCAAAACCGGATCAAGCAGGTATTTTGAGAGATAAGCAGGGCAGGATTGCTCTGCCAGCCTCTACCATTGTTATGCTATGCAAACACTATCATGGTGTCTCACATGTGTCAAAAGAGAAAGTGATTCAAAATTTGAATCAATCGTATTGTCTAGCAAATGTAAGAAAAAATACTTTGTTGTTATTAGATGCTTGTTATTAGATGCTTGTTTGATCTGTGCTAAGACCAATCGACATAAAGCTAGTAAACATGATTCTCTTACACACCCGGAACTGCCATTTCAGCAATTACAAATAGACTTACACACATGCTCCTGTGGAAATCACAAATATTGCTTGGTGTCGTGGACCCTTTACACAAATGGCCTGAGGCTTTACCGTGTGGAAGAGAAAATGCACAGACTGTAGTGAAGGTACTTGCTAAGGAGATTATACCTCGTTTTGGTATACCAACGGTTATAGAAAGCGATAATGGTACACCGTTTACCTCCAAGGTTACCCAGTTGCTAGCTAAAGAGCTAGATATTAACTGGCATCTGAACATACCCTACCATCCCCAGTCGTGTTCGGTAGCGGAACATTTGAATCAAACGATAAAAGATCGAAATACGAAAGCATGCATGGAGACAGGCCAAAATTGGGTCAACGTACTACCTGCAGTATTGGCAGAAATAAGAATGTCCCCCTCATCGACAACAAAGATGTCTCCATTTGAAATACTAATGGGCAGACCGTTCCCCACCCCGTGGGTTAAGGGTCGTGCTGGTAATCTCTCCACAGGTGACACGGAGGTGATCATCGCGGATTACGTGGATTCCCTGGTCAAAACTTTAAATAGCATAAATGGTGATGTTTCTCTCTCTCTCCCTCTTCCTGCAGAGAAGCCGACTCATTCTTTTTCTCCAGGCCAACAGGTGTTGATAAAGTGCCTGAAACCTCCAAAGCTCGGAGAGCCAAATATCTTGGACCTGCGACTGTCATCACTGTGACGCGGACAGGGGTGCTGACTGATTCCCAGCCACAGTGGATCCATGCAAGCAGGCTGAAGGCGGCTCCGGAGACAGGAGGGGATCTGTGCATCGTATCTGCAGCTGGATCGAGTTCGAGGAGCTGAGAGAGGAGTCAAGGTGCGGAAGAGGCGGAAGGAGAAGCAAGAGTCTACAATCATCATTCCTGATAGTTGTGTGGCCATGGGTATGAGACCAATGATATACCTGGTCATTCTGATAAGTTTGTTTACTTGTACGCACACTTTTATAAGTACAGGTAATGAAACGTGGCTTGGGCATGATGATACACCCCATGCCTATGCCAAGAATATGTGGTGGAGATTTGCTAACTAAACGGCAAAGGCCGAAGGGAAAAGGGGTCTTGTTATGTCTGTACAAAAAATGCCCCACAGTGCGGTCGGTCCCCGGGTAATTGTTGAAGCCCCACCACCGCAAGATTGGGAATGCATTTCTTTTATTAGTGTTGCAGGATTGGTTCCTGCTTTGAAGACTTCTGGACAATGGAGGTGCAGACCAAATGGTACAATATGGTTTATACCCCAAGTGTTTGTAAGAGTGACAATCGTGAGTTCAATCCCTGACTCATTATTTTGTGTAGAAAGAATTGAAGGAGAACAGAAGTTGGGTGAAATACCTTAGAAGCTGTAAAGGAAGAGCTCAGAGGTTTGCGACTGACTGCACTACAAAATAGATGGTTCTAGGTAGACCAACTGACAGCCTTAAGGGTGTGAGTGTGGTATCGTGGGCACGCACGTTTGTACCTACATTCAAGCATAATGATGGCTGAGGGTCATTTGATAGATGAAGGGTACGGAATATGACTAGAATTGCCACAAGAGATACAAGCAAGAGATGCAATAAATAATTCAAATGATGTGTTTGGTTGGCTCCCAGGGTGGCAGAAAATGCTAGTGAATGCGTTAATCCCTATTGGAGTGATTTTATTAATCCTTTCATTCATTGTATGTTGCATTATTCCGTTTATTAGATTTTTGATTGATCGTGCCATGAATACTCTTGTTGCTACTCAATATGCTTTTATGAGGAGACCTGTTACAGGACACATGGGTTGAAATGTATCAAAAAATGATTATATTCCATATTATTATCTATGTATGAGAATGATATGAATTTAGGATTAGGGAACACTGCAGCGAGTGTTTTTTATATTCATTGTTTATTTTAAACAAAAGCAGGCAACTGTTAGAAAACACTCTCTGTCTTGAGAATGGTTCCAGATGTTTTCACCCCTCCTTTTCTTTTTTCCTCTCCCTCTCACTCGCCTCCTCCATCTGCTCTCTCTCTCTTGTATTATGTTTTAAATATCTCTTACTCATATTCGAGGTACGCATGCGCACATGTATGCATTAGCTTGGTTCAAATGCTCAAATAAGGACATGAATGCTAGGACTACAAGGTGAAAGGGGTTCGTGATGAACTATGACGAGAGTTCAGCATCCTTCGCCAAGTCTATTATAATATGTCCATACATGTTTGCTGTACATTGTGGATATTGTATATAAACACATGGTTGTGGCCAAGATCCTAACTGTATGTAATCTATATCCATGGTTAAAGGTTGAATCCCCTCGACATAGACTATATAAAGCTTTGTTTATATGAATAAATGAAGTATTGAGAATACATTGAAGTGTGTTTTTTGCTTCCCGGCCGTTACGTACACTTTGAGGGATGAGAATTTTCCAGGCGGCAAAGAGTATAGAGGGACCAATTGTTATTTTACTAACAGCATACCTAAGTGGATTGGTGCCCAAGGTGAATGGGGCTCTAACCAGCTCAAGAAAGGGCACGATGCAACCGCGCAAAGCCCTCACCATATAGGGTTTTAGAAAAGAATGCAAAGAACTAGCGTTCAAACTTACCACAATGTGGATTTTAGAAAACGCACAGAAGCTTCAAGTGCACACTACACGAACTGGATTTTAGGCTCCGTTCTAAGGGGCTCTATGGCAATCTGAAAGAGAGCTATAGATGGAGGTGCATCCCAAAACCAATATGTTGAGATCACCAACTCGATCTAAGGCAAAAGTTGATGGCTAGCAGTAAATCTCTGCGAGGGGGCAACACGCCCAGTTCTCAATCGAGAGGGGGGCTCGGCCTACCGCATGTTCCAATGCTGGAACTGCTAGCAGTAAGTTACCTAGCTGAGGGAGCATAGACCCAGCTCTCAACGAGAGAGGGGGCTCGCACAGCATGATCGTTAGAAATCAGAGGGTAAGCGTACTGCAAGCTAGCCAAAAAACACGAGGCCCATGTTCACCTGATGCTGCTGGTTCCAGGTGCTCTGGGAAAAACGGAGAACTTCAACTCGCACGTGAGAGGAGAACTCCGAATTCAGAAAGAATAGCGCGCTCATAGGCAACCCTTTGGTAAAAGGGGAGCACTGCTAATATTACCACGAGAGCAGCCCACGGAGCGAACCCGGGCACTCGATTGGAAGCAGCATGCTCAGAGTAACCCTCAATGGTGAGGGGAGCGATACTTCCAAGTGTGTCAAATTAGAGACACACTGATTGAGTGGAGCCCAAGGTACCGGGGTCTAACCAACTCAGAGAAAGGGAATGAAGTTATAACGCGTAACCCTTACCATACAGGATTTCAGAAAGTGTGCAAAGTATAATGTGCACACTTACCAGCTATGTGGAATTTAGAAAGTGCGCAAAGTGTTCAGCGTGCACACTTACCACTACTGTGGATTTTAGAAAGTGAGCAAAGTGTTCAACGTGCACACTTACCACTATGTGGATTTCAGAAAGTGCACAGAACTTAGCGTGTGCACTTACCATAGCATGGATTAACATTCCAGGCATCTAATCACAGATACTCGGAGGTACTGGGCCAAACGGGAGAGGCAAGCTCAAATACGACCCTCTAAGGCGAGGGGAGCACTGCCTGAGACAGCATACACAAGAAGGTTCTCGCAAATGCCACCTATACTTCCCGCTCGATGCCTCAGCAAGAGGGGATATCCTGGAGCTCGGACATCCAGGAATTTTTGCAGTGCCGTGCCGGGGGCCTAGTGATCAAGAAGGCTCCCGCAGAAGCCTCTGACCTGGCCGCATGATCCAGGAAGCATGAAGCCGGAACCAGGGCTATCATACCGGCTGGACATAATGTCGACGAGTGAGGTAACACTGCAAGTCGAGCACCTTGTTTCTGAATCCAGCAAAGGTGTGCTTACAGGGACATACCTTAGAGAGGACAGCACACCCAACACATAGGATGAAGGATTATACCAATAACCACCAGAAGATTAAAGAAACATATAGATATATATATATATATATAGGATATCAATTATTATATATCTATATTATATATATATATACACAATATATAGATATAGAAGGAGTTCCATACTCACCCACCATGATTCTGCACACGAAACCCCGTTACCGAGGTTGATTCCGGAGAAGCCTCTAGACCGGACCATTAGTAAGGTGGTCGCTATGAAGCCATAGAACAAACCAAAACATCATAGGTCCAGCATAAGAGACTGCAATGCAAGCGCAGGAGGCTCCTACCTAACCTCAGTCAGGTGGAGAGCTGGTGGTTATAGGGTAAAGGAAGGGGAAGATGAGGGCAGATGTAAAACCCCGAAGGAAATTAGTGGATACTCAAGTATCACTCTGATCTGGATGAAAGCGCTGATGCCTTGTCTGGATCACATCCCTAAGGTTTTGCCTACCTCCCTTTCCTCATTCCTCCTACCCCTACCCGAAGGCAGAGGAGGAGCGCAAGCCGTGACATCCTCAGACCGAGACGGACCAGGACCCCTATGTTGTTCGGGCTCAGACCTGGACCATCGTGAAGGCCGCTGAGCACGCCTTTGCCTCCCTGAACTTCTCGACCACCGCCTAAAAAGGAGGTACCAAAAAATACGTAAGGCAAAACCGGCGCATCGAGAAGAAAGCCCCTCTCTTTTTCCCGATATCTGCTAGGTTCACCTTCAGATGTCCCTCAGGCACTACCATAGCTGCCATGGACCTGCCCATAGCAGAGGTGGCCTGCTTGGTAGCATGGAGAGCGAGATCTGTGGTGTGGCGCAACTCTGCTACCTCATCAGGAGAAAGGCCCTTGCCCTGACATTCGAGCAAGATGTCAAGGAGGGAGTCTTAAGAGAGGACGTCTCACCCATAGAGAGATAGCTGGCCAGTGTCTCTCTATAGGGGCATCTTCTCATTACCGCTTTTGCGCATTGCCTCGATGTTGGTATAACTTGTATGCTTGAATCGATGGATGCGTGAGGAAAAAAAACGGCCTCTTCCATTCACTTCTCAATCTCTGTATGGAAAACAGAAAGAAAGGAAGGCTCACCTGAGCTGGAAGGTTATGGCCAGAAAAATAACGTTCATCGAGATACCTCGTCACATCACTTTCTTCACCTGCTTCGCGGCAAATAAAGCCTCGCCGTGGCGCGATCCATAACTTTCAAAAGCTCATCATACGCAGGGGCGGGGATGGGAAGGCCCTATTCGAATTTCTGCTTTTTGCTGGGTGAACCCCAGCAACACTGGATAAGGACAGGTAATGACATAAACATCATCCTCCAGCGGCTCACTTCATCCACAGCCGACGATCGCGTTTGAGAGGGAAACACTCTTCAAACTCATTGGGCCAGATCACCAACTGCGTCCCACGAAGCTCCATTCTACTCATGCCTCAGCAGCCGGGTCCTGAATCCCAGACGAAGATGGCTGCACCTCTTTCCGCGATAAGAGAGACAGACGAGAGCGGAGCTTTTTTCCTTGGACAAAACGCTCGCAGTGCACGCCGATTGCCCCCTCGGAGGCATCGCGTGCGTGCTCTTCGCCAAAACAAATAATGCATAGATCGTGTGTGTCATCAGATGACAAATAACGACGACACAGATGCACACATCCTCTAAAAGCTTTGCTAGTGCTCGCCATAATGAAATAGAGATCGCTCTTACC
>JADLZN010002498.1:0-31665 GCA_018155175.1 Sinocyclocheilus anophthalmus | reverse complement strand
CAACGGCAATTAACTGTCTCTGATTGGCTAATCAGGATTTGTTTGGAAATGCAAAACAAAGTTTTGGAGGGAAAGATCATGTGTGCTTCTTTACACAATGGCGTCACAGGGTCATTTACTTTCAAACAGCACCCGAAACGTTTATGGCACCGATTCTGTCTGTATTCAAAGCTTCTTGTGTAAAGTTCTAAGGTTAAAGCAATAAGATGTCAGTTGACAGTTTTGCTTACATGTGCTTCATCAAAAAAAAAAGAAGAACATATATATCTTGTGTGTGTGTGTGTGTGTGTATAATATATAATATATGTTTTAATATTAAGAATTTAAATTATATTTAAGTACATAAAGCAAAAAAAAATAGAAAGGGAAAATGTCTATCTATGGTGTGTATATATGTATATATATTATATATACAATATGTGTGTGTGTATATATATATATATTTTTTTAATTATTTATATATTTTAACTTTACATTTAATTACAATAAAACAAAAAGTATATATATAATATATATGTGTGTGTGTGTGTGTGTATCTTTTTATTATATTATTATAGAATTTTAAATTATTATTTTAACTTCAATAAAGCAAAAAGAAAAAAGAAAACATTTATATATGTGTGTGTGTTTGTGTGTGTATATGTGTGTGTGTGTGGTGTGTGTGTGTGTGTGGTGGTGGGTTGTGTGGTGTGTGTGTGGTGTAAAATGCAGAAAGTTTCCTGTGAGGGGTAGGTTTAGGGTAGGGTTGGTGTAGGGCAATAGAAAACGGTTTGTACAGTATAAAAACCATTAAGCCTATGGAAGTCCCCAGAAGGATAGTGACCAGCATGTGTGTGTGTGTGTGGGTGCGGGGTATTTATTATTATTATAGAACTTTTAAATTATTATTTAAATGACAATAAAGCAAAAAAAAAAAAACATTTGAAATTAGAAATTATCCAGGACACCTTTACAAATGCAAATGAGCAGCATCCATATCTCTAAGTTCTGGCAAGCTTGGAAAGAGTAAATCCATGGTAACTTCGACACTCAGAGGCCGTACACGGCCCGTTTTAGTTTGCAAATGCCGTAATTGTGTTTCAGTGTAAACATGAGCAAAACGGAGACTTCTGAAAACGCTGCAGACCCCGTTTTAGTTTGCAAACTCCGTAATTGCGTTTCAGTGTAAACATGAGCAAAACAGAGACTTCTGAAAACGCTGCAGACCCCATTTTAGTTTGAAAACTCCGTAATTGCGTTTCAGTGTAAACATGAGCAAAACGGAGACTTTCGAAAACGCTGCAGACCCTGTTTTAGTTTGAAACTCCGGGGTTGCGTTTCAGTGTAAGCGGAGCAAAACGGAGACTTTTGAAAATGCTGCAGACCCCGTTTTAGTTTGCAAACGCCGTAATTGCGTTTCAGTGTAAACATGAGCAAAACGGAGACTTCTGAAAACGCTGCAGACCCCGTTTTAGTTTGCAAACGCCGTAATTGCGTTTCAGTGTAAACATGAGCAAAACGGAGACTTCTGAAAACGCTGCAGACCCCATTTTAGTTCGAAAACTCCGGGGTTGCGTTTCAGTGTAAACGGAGCAAAACGGAGACTTCTGAAAACGCTGCAGACCCCGTTTTAGTTTGCAAACGCCGTAATTGCGTTTCAGTGTAAACATGAGCAAAACGGAGACTTCTGAAAACGCTGCAGACCCCGTTTTAGTTTGCAAACGCCGTAATTGCATTTCAGTGTAAACGGAGCAAAACGGAGACTTCTGAACGCTGAAGACCCCGTTTTAGTTTGAAAACTCCGGGGTTGCGTTTCAGTGTAAGCGGAGCAAAACGGAGACTTCTGAAAACGCTGCAGACCCCGTTTTAGTTTGCAAACTCCGTAATTGCGTTTCAGTGTAAACATGAGCAAAACAGAGACTTCTGAAAACGCTGCAGACCCCGTTTTAGTTTGCAAACTCCGGAGTTGCGTTTCAGTGTAAACGGAGCAAAACAGAGACTTCTGAAAACGCTGCAGACCCCGTTTTAGTTTGCAAACGCCGTAATTGCGTTTCAGTGTAAACATGAGCAAAACAGAGACTTCTGAAAACGCTGCAGACCTCGTTTTAGTTTGCAAACGCCGTAATTGCGTTTCAGTGTAAACGGAGCAAAACAGAGACTTCTGAAAACGCTGCAGACCCCATTTTAGTTCGAAAACTCCGGGGTTGCGTTTCAGTGCAAATGGACCAAAACGGAGACTTTTGAAAACGCTGCAGACCCCATTTTAGTTCGAAAACTCCGGGGTTGCGTTTCAGTGTAAACGGAGCAAAACGGAGACTTCTGAAAACGCTGCAGACCCCGTTTTAGTTTGCAAATGCCGTAATTGTGTTTCAGTGTAAACATGAGCAAAACGGAGACTTCTGAAAACGCTGCAGACCCCATTTTAGTTTCCAAACGCCGTAATTGCATTTCAGTGTAAACGGAGCAAAACGGAGACTTCTGAAAACGCTGCAGACCCCCGTTTTAGTTTGAAAACTCCGGGGTTGCGTTTCAGTGTAAGCGGAGCAAAACGGAGACTTTTGAAAATGCTGCAGACCCCATTTTAGTTTGAAAACTCCGTAATTGCGTTTCAGTGTAAACATGAGCAAAACGGAGACTTCTGAAAACGCTGCAGACCCCGTTTTAGTTCGAAAACTCCGGGGTTGCGTTTCAGTGCAAATGGACCAAAACGGAGACTTTTGAAAACGCTGCAGACCCCGTTTTAGTTTGCAAACGCCGTAATTGCGTTTCAGTGTAAACATGAGCAAAACAGAGACTTCTGAAAATGCTGCAGACCCCGTTTTAGTTTGCAAATGCCGTAATTGTGTTTCAGTGTAAACATGAGCAAAACGGAGACTTCTGAAAACGCTGCAGACCCCGTTTTAGTTTGCAAACGCCGTAATTGCGTTTCAGTGTAAACATGAGCAAAACGGAGACTTCTGAAAACGCTGCAGACCCCGTTTTAGTTCGAAAACTCCGGGGTTGCGTTTCAGTGTAAACAGACCAAAACGGAGACTTCTGAAAACGCTGCAGACCCCGTTTTAGTTTGCAAACTCTGGGGTTGCGTTTCAGTGTAAACGGAGGAAAACGGAGACTTTTGAAAACGCTGCAGACCCCCGTTTTAGTTTGAAAACTCCGGGGTTGCGTTTCAGTGTAAACGGAGCAAAACGGAGACTTCTGAAAACGCTGCAGACCCCATTTTAGTTCGAAAACTCCGGGGTTGCGTTTCAGTGTAAATGGAGCAAAACGGAGACTTCTGAAAACGCTGCAGACCCCGTTTTAGTTTGCAAACTCCGGAGTTGCGTTTCAGTGTAAACATGAGCAAAAACGCTGCAGAACCCGTTTTAGTGTGCAACGCCGGTATTGCGTTTCAGTGTAAACACGAGCAAACGGAGACTTTCAAAAACGCTGCAGACCCCGTTTTAGTTTGCAAACTCCGTAATTGCGTTTCAGTGTAAACATGAGCAAAACAGAGACTTCTGAAAACGCTGCAGACCCCATTTTAGTTTGAAAACTCCGTAATTGCGTTTCAGTGTAAACATGAGCAAAACGGAGACTTCTGAAAACGCTGCAGACCCCGTTTTAGTTTGAAAACTCCGGGTTGAGTTTCAGTGTAAACGGAGCAAAACTGAGACTTCTGAAAACGCTGCAGACCCCGTTTTAGTTTGCAAACGACGTAATTGCGTTTCAGTGTAAACATGAGCAAAACGGAGACTTCTGAAAACGCTGCAGACCCCGTTTTAGTTTGCAAACTCCGTAATTGCGTTTCAGTGTAAACATGAGCAAAACGAAGACTTCTGAAAACGCTGCAGACCCCGTTTTAGTTCGAAAACTCAGCGTAAACGGACCAAAACGGAGACTTCTGAAAACGCAGCAGACCCCATTTTAGTTTGCAAACTCCGTAATTGCGTTTCAGTGTAAACATGAGCAAAACGGAGACTTCTGAAAACGCTGCAGACCCCGTTTTAGTTTGCAAACGCCGTAATTGCGTTTCAGTGTAAACATGAGCAAAACAGAGACTTCTGAAAACGCTGCAGACCCCATTTTAGTTCGAAAACTCCGGGGTTGCGTTTCAGTGCAAATGGACCAAAACGGAGACTTTTGAAAACGGCAGACCCCGTTTAGGTTGCAAACTCCGTAATTGCGTTTTTTTTTTTCAAGGTTTGTAAAAACCCATGGAGCAAAACGGAGACTTCTGAAAACGCTGCAGACCCCGTTTTAGTTTGCAAACGCCGTAATTGCGTTTCAGTGTAAACATGAGCAAAACGAAGACTTCTGAAAACGCTGCTTTAAATACGTTCTTTAAATAAATTTCAATAAGATCATATTGTCAAAATTCTGACTGGTAGTAAATAATATTTTGTGCATTTTATTGTATTTCCTGTTGTTTGTGTCACATGATCATGTAAATTAATTCACTGATCTCATTTGTAATTATCACAGATGATCAATGGTGTAGAGTTTTTATTCCAATAATACCCCAAACAAACAAATGGATAGAGTTTCTCATTAAAAGACTGATTAGTGAAAGAGTAGATATGAGACATGGACTCCACGTCATAGAAAGAGACGAGACCCTCGTTATAATCCACAAACACACCGACCCTCTGAGGATCCACACTCAGAGAAAGAAGCACATATGAAGACTCACGAGCCCGATACTTCCCATTATACAGACTCACAGTCCAGCATCCATTCACAGAGCTCAGACGGATCCAGCCCTTCCTGATCACAGATTCTCTGGCCACTCCTAAATACCACTTCGTCTGACCCTTCACCTGCACCTCAAAGTAAAAACACCCGGAGCAGAATCCATCCTTCCCAAGAACACCAAGATAATCATTAAATCTGTCTTTTTTTCCATCCACTCCTTCCCGTCGTGTCCTTCCTTCTCTCACTTGCTTCCCATCATCAGACACGATGAGACGTGGATGAGCCGTATCGCCATCCAGAATCACATTCACTGTTGGAAATATGGAAAAACATGCTTTAAAGATGAGTTTATAATGAAATAACCATAATATTTTTCATGAGTAAACAAAAATAAAGATACACCATTAATGGTAAATAAAAGTAACATTCAATACACTGTATTATAAACAATAATGTTCATAATTTTCACATCTACTGCTGATAGACTTTCTTTTCTTGCTATTATTTAGTTATGTATGTAAAATAACAATGTATATATTCAAAATAATTATGCCTTAATTAAAATAAATAATTATGCCCTTTTACTCACCCGATCGCTCTAAAGAAAATGATGAGAAAAGAAGATTAGAATTCTATCATTTTTATTACTCTGACAAACCAGTCACGATCATTCAGTTGTGTTTATAGGGTCATGAACTTGACCATAAAGCTGGTTTAGCTGACTAGCCAGGTAAGTTTCAGTTTAGTCTGTGCCAACTCTGGGTTTAGGTTTTGGTTTAGAGATCACAAACCGAAATCTGACCAATCAGCTTTGAGCAAAGTGACACATCTGTGACACAATAAAGTCACTCCTCCTGTTTCTCTTGCTCCAAATTAAATGGCACTACAAAGTAAAACATTCTTAAAGATCGTCTGGCTTTTAGTAATGATTATTTATTATAATTATTTTATATGATTTATATATTTATTATACCCTTAATCCATTTTAGCCATTTTACTTTAATAATTAAGCTTTTATTTTAAATGAATATAAATACATGCAGATAATATGAAATGTAAATAAGCTTTAGAATCAATAGATAAAGCTTTAAACGTGACTACACATGAGCTTAGATTTACGAGTCTCTGTATACCTATAAATATTCTCAACTTTTCACTTGCACTGATATGGCAAGATGTTATCCTCTTACATGGCCAGCTCTTTTCATCTTGCTGGTTAAATGTGTTTAAATTCTTTGTATTTTTCCATCTTTGGCAGTAAATCACACTGACTCTCTCGCGAGAAGAGGCATGTGATTGGCTGTTCACTTCTGATGTCACACTTTCATGTGCACGTGCTCCATAAAGCCATCTCTGAGCTGACAGAGAAAGTTGATGATCAGCGTCATGGTACCAACAAAGCTGGATTGGACTGGTTTGGTTTTGTCAACTCGCAACTAATTCTGTAACCCTGAGTTTGTTCAGCCACCATCGTGGTACAAGGTCCTGGTAAGTGTCAGTGTTAGGTTTTGTTTTGTGTATGTTTCATTTGTACTAGTTTTCTCGCCTATGTTAATTACTATGTTTGTTGCCTTGGTTACTGATTTAGTTACACCTGTCCCATGTTATGCCCTTGTGTATTTATAGCCTTGGTTTTGGTTCGTTATCTTCTAATTTTTAAGTTGGTTGTTCAGTTCAGTGTTTTTTTACCAGAGTGTTCTCTTTCTTTTCCTTTTTTTTTTTTTAAAGTTCGGGTCGTATTTTGTAACATCTGCAGAAGTCTAAGTGGACGTCCAGGACATGCGGAGTCCCACAAGGCTCAATTCTTGCACGCTCTTGTTTAGCCTGTATATGCTCATGCTGATTTACATAAATAAAATAATAGAAAACCAGGCATTTTACCTCCATTTTTATGGACAAACACAGCTATCAGTATTCCAGCAATCATACTGAGCACAACAAAAACTGAAATCAGGATGATTGGTGTCCTCCAAGAAATAAACATATTACCTGTAAAACAAAACCGTAATTAAGCACATTGTGTAAATCAAGCGTATTTTGACGAGATGATTAAAAATATATATAATGTTCAGTTCCCCCGAATGGTACAGTAACAAAAGTGTCAGCTTACTTGAGCTGATAATGAGTGCCTCCAGCATGTGATGTCTCACTTTGACTCTGCAGTGAATCTGGCTGTCTCTGCGATGTACAGTGATGCTGTGTTTCACACTGAATCTGTCCGTGTTTCTGTGTCTCTCTCTAGTTTCTGGAATCAAGCTGACTCCATCACCGTCTAGCCACTCAAGATCAGGTTCAGGATACCAACCCTGAAAGATCAAACCCATCTACAGTGATCACTGGAGGACGCCCTACAGCTACAGACCAACAAGAAGAACATTCTGTTGTTGTTCTGGCTTTTTTAACTTAGTCAGAGCATGTTAAAGCTGGAATACAAAAGCCACGATTTACAGTCCGAACAAATTGACGCTAGTTGCTGACAGTCAGAGCTAGTCTGCAGATTAGAGATTAGAGAAGATCATGTCACAGACTTTTAAGACTCTGTTCCAGCCAGTGGGAGGAGATCAACAGACTTGCTATTTTCAGCGGTTTTAGAACGCCCCCCCCCCCCTAATTAGAATGTTAGATGTAGATGTTTTCATTTGTCACGCGTGAGTTGTTGCGATCCTAGTAGGTTGCCAAAGGGTGGAAAAACCTTCCAAAAATCCCTGGAAGATTCCAAAAATCTGAAAGTTCCACATTTCCGTGAATGTTTCCGAAATTTACGGGAAATTCCAACCTTTTTTGCAACCTAATCCTCAGTCGGATTATGTATGATGGCCCAGTCCCCCGTAAATGTATGAGCCTAGTATGCGGTGAATTCAGTCTTCAAAGTTCCTCAACTTCAAACTCGGACATCACAGTGGCGTCGTCATGCCAGGAGCGGGACTGAATAAAGCACTAGAAAGCCTTCATAGAGACTACGGAATGATGAGCGTTTGAGAGTCGTCTCATCTATGACAGTTCTTGATGATTCAGTTTGGTTCTTTCTTAGGACTGAATCTGCTCTGTGTTTCTGTCGTCGTGATCCTCGTAGAGATGCACTGGTTGTGAGTCTTTCAGGTCGAGTCTAAACCACTCCACTCTCATGTCCACAACACTGATGCTGGGTTTGACTGAACAGGGCAGAATCGCATCTTCACCAGCGACAGCAAATACAGGCTCTGCAGGTCCCACTACTTCACACTGCTCTGAGAAAGATTTGAGAGCTGGTTTAGCAAAAGTGAAGCTCCTATCAGTTGAGCCTTCAAGGGCTACTCGTTGTGCATTTTATTCTAATTAGTCAACATTTCTGAATAACGACAGCTGTCCATGGCAACGTTCATTCAGGAAACCTTCAGTTTATGTTCTGTGGTTTCTTCAATGATTCCAGCTGAGATCAAAATTTCACTGCATTTATTTGCTAAGCAGCCATGTAATAAATGTCACAATGTATCGTGAGCTGGTCATTATCACATCAACTATAAACTAAACTATAATTATAAAGCGGAGAGTTCCGGAGCTTGACTCTGATTGGCTGAGCCGCGTTCGAAGCTGTTGTAAATGACTCTACAAAGTAACACACACCTTTGTTTACGTCTGTGTGTTGCTCGCCCAAAAGTCACCCAAACTAGATGAAACAGAGAGTAAGATATTAATTGTCATGAGTTGTTGGTTATTTGGAAGAGATGCACAACATAACCAAATATATTTAAGAGCCCACATCTTTACTGACTAGTTCTGAACAGTATACAAACGCATGACATTTAAATGATTATTCAGAGCATCGAGATAATAACTTTTAAACATAAAGCAAATGTATGAAAGTAGGCCTGCATTTTTAATTGTAATTCATTTAGAGGTAAACAAATACATGTACTTATCTTTCTTAACAAAAGCACAATGTAGACGAAACTATATAATGTTTATTTAACATTATATGGGGTACTTTTACTTTGCCTCAAAGTTCAAGTACGCATTTTCGCAGCCAGCCTTCTTTAAATTCGTTTTAAAGCCCGCGCGGTGCGTTTTATGCGCGCAAAATTGAGATTGACCTGACAAAACCAATGCATTGTTATTCAATTTTAAGCTTATTGTTATTATAACAATTGTTTTTATTATTTAGCCAGAAATTAAAATGTTACTTTTCGCATAACTTGTACTCTACCGCGAGACAAAACAGCGGTGAGACGGCCATAGAAACCGTTCAAACCCATCGCGTCTTGTGTGAATCTGCTTTTATTTTCACTAAAGCTGGGTCTCAATGTGGAACCACAGATTTATAAATTCAGTTTCCCATTACTTTCTTACTGTTACCCGTGTTCACTCCGGACGCAAGCGAACGCCTCTCTTGTTTTATTTTAACGTCAGTCTGAAATTATATAATCTACGAATATCATCCGTGTTGATTTATATCAGTTTTATTTGGTACATATAAAATAAAATAAATAACGTTCTAAATATAAGACCAGGAGTGTCCTAATCATTTAGTCCTTTCTGTCAATGCAACTGAGGTGATTTAGCTCGGACATCGAGGCGTGCGTCGGCTTCCAAGGACAGCAAGTCAGGTTAAATTTGTTTACCATTATTTATCAAAACTGGTAAAAACTAAGTTTCTAGTCTTTGAGCTGCTAATTTAAATAATATTGCTTCTAATCATACACTCTCAGAAAAAAAGTAAATTTCTCTGTAGGTTGTACATACAGTGGGGGAAAAGTATTTAGTCAGCCACCAGTTGTGCAGGTTCTCCCACTTAAAAAGATGAGAGGGCCTGTAATTCACTTGTTGGATTTTTAAAGAATTTATTTGCAAATTAGGGTGGAAAATAAGTATATGGTCAATAACAAAATTTAATCTCAATAATTTGTTATATACCCTTTGTTGGCAATGACAGAAGCCAAACGTTTTCTGTAAGTCTTCACAAGGTTTTCACACACTGTTGCTGGTATTTGGCCCATTCCTCCATGCAGATCTCCTCTAGAGCAGTAATGTTTTGGGGCTGTCGCTGGGCAAACACGGATTTTCAACTCCCTCCAAAGATTTCTATGGGGTTGAGATCTGGAGACTGGATAGGCCACTCCAGGACCTTGAAATGCTTATTACGAAGCCACTCCTTCGTTGCCCGGGCGGGGTGTTTGGGATCATTGTCATGCTGAAAAACCCAGCCACGTTTCATCTTCAATGCCCTTGCTGATGGAAGGAGGTTTTCACTCAAAATCTAACGATGTTTGTTTCCCCACCATGGCCCCAGTCATTTCTTTCGTTTACACGGATCAGTCGTTCTGGTCCCTTTGCAGAAAAACAGTCCCAAAGCATGATGTTTCCCCCATGCTTTACAGTAGGTATGGTGTTATTTGGATGCAACTCAGCATTCTTTCTCCTGCAAAAACGACAAGTTGAGTTTTTACCAAAAGGTCTTTTTGGTTTCATCTGACATATGACATTCTCCCAATCCTCTTCTGGATCAGCCAAATGCTCTCTAGCAAACTTCAGAAAGGCCTGGACATGTACTGGCTTAAGCAAGGGGACACGTCTGGCACTGCAGGATTGAGTCCCTGGCGGCGCAGTGTGTTACTGATGGTAGCCTTTGTTACTTTGGTCCCAGCTCTCTGCAGATCATTCACCAGGTCCCCCCGTGTGGTTCTGGGATCTTTGCTCACAGTTCTTGTGATCATTTGACCCCACGGGGTGAGATCTTGCATGGAGACCCAGATCGAGGGAGATTATCAGTGGTCTTGTATGTCTTCATTTTCTAATAATTGCTCCCACAGTAGATTTCTTCACACCAAGCTGCTTACCAATTGCAGATTCAGTCTTCCCAGCCTGGTGAAGGTCTACAATTTTGTTTCTGGTGTCCTTTGACAGCTCTTTGGTCTGGGCCATGGTGGAGTTTGGAGTGTGACTGTTTGAGGTTGTGGACAGGTGTCTTTTATAATGATAACGAGTTCAAACAGATGCCATGAATACAGGTAACGAGTGGAGGACAGAGGAGCCTCTTAAATAAGTTTGTTACAGGTCTGTGAGAGCCAGAAATTTTGCTTGTTTGTAGGTGACCAAATACTTATTTTACCGAGGAATTTAACAATTAATTCTTTAAAAATCCTACAAATATGATTTTCTGGATTTTTTTCCCTCATTTTGTCTCTCATAGTTGAGGGTATACCTATGATGAAAATTACAGGACTCTCTCATCTTTTTAAGTGGGAGAACTTGCACAATTGGTGGCTGACTAAATACTTTTTTGCCCCACTGTATTAGTACCTTTTAGCTTTTGTACCTTAAGGTACTGCACCAGTGACAGTTCTGTACCTTTTTCTGAGAGTGTATACATACAGAGTTATTGTGTATTTTTCTACATAGAAGTAATTTTTTTATACTGATTAATGCCCATTAAAAAATACATTGACTTTATTGTTTAAATAATTGTTAAAACCTCGAGCTCACACTGATCATTCTTTTTTCTCTCTTTTTTCAGAAAGTGAGGTGGAAACAGTAGAGTGTGGTCTCACGGAGAACATGATCTCACATTTATTTCAAGGCTCCTTTAAAAAACAGGCCAAGTTTAACAAATTTGTACACGAGATGAAGGAGGTGGTAACAATAACACTAGAACCAGTGCCAGCAGAATCCTATCAACAAACTTCGACGACAGAAATGTAAGTATAACATTGAGTATTGTGTATTATATTTGTCCTATGTTTAGTGGTTGACCGATATTGATTTTTTTTATGCCTGATGCCGATTTCTTAGAAAGCAGGGTGGCCCAGCAGCACACACAAAAGAAACTCGGTTTATATGATTTTTTTTATTTACTTGGTTTTTATATTTATAATATATGATGCAGTTAAGTAGGCCTGGAACGACGAATAAAATATTAAAATGTATAAAAAATATGAACAATTACAAATTTGAGCCAGGGAAGTTTCTGAAATTTGGTTGATTTGACAATTTTTTTAAGAATTCATTGTGCAGCCTTAAATTGAATATCTCTCTTTGTGATCATAAAAATGTAAGGTAAGGAAATGGTGAATGACATCTTGTGTTTTTGAGGTTTAACATTTATTATTATTATTATGGACTTTTAGATTTGCTCCAATAGGCGATGGCTGTCATTGGTGCGGATGCATCCTCTGTTGAGGGTCATGTGAATGTCCTGCATATCCAGTACAGCAAAGTGCGTCCAGACAGCTTTCTCCTTCTTTCTAAAGTGCTCGCCAGCTTGCGCTGAGCAACCATGACCTGCGCCCTCCATGAAGACGTGGAGGTTTCAGCAAAGGATCAATGGATTTCCAGCACTGAAAATCGTTTGCAGTAGCTCTGCTACTAAATTTATTTCAAAATGGCTATCCCTGGACAGCTATGATCAGCTGTTCCTCCATCTTGGCTGAGCTTTCAATGCTGTTACAGAAAGGGTGAAGGTGATTGGTTGGTTTTTGTCACATGACCTGGGTGTGCTTGCGGCATTCTGAAAAGTTGAAAATGTTTTATCTCGATGCGGTGCGGACGCGCCTGGAAAAAACGAGCACGTCGCTCTACATTTACAATAACGAACTTGAGCGGTCTAAAGATGCGATATGTGAACGGGCCCTAAAGCCTCGTACACACCCGGACGATTATCGCGTCTTTAGTGTTCGTACCCAAGCGATTTCCGCAGGCGATGAGCCGTGCAAATTCACTCCCTGACATTAGATGTCGCTTAATGAAAAGCAGAAATACCCCGGTACACATCGAATCCTATTTGATCTGCAATTCCTCTCCAGAACAGCTTTCAGCATCTTATTAAAAATTTGTTGTATATTTCCAGTTAATCAAAAAATTTGTTTTGTTTAGCAAATTGATGAAACTATGACTGTCAGGAGTAAAGGAAACCACTTATGGAATATGAAAACAGGCCATTTTATATAAATGATTGAATGTACTTTATTTATGTAGAGGCAATTCTTTCCAGGCACTCCGTGGTAGATAAAAGCATTTATGAAATGGGCTAAACTAGTTAAAAGTAGATCTACGCATTTCAGCCAAACGGCCTTCTTTTTCTCACTGTATATATATGTATTTATTCTGACGTTCGTGCAGCAATGATTCTCTGCTAGATAGTTCTGATAGATGTGGCATTGTTGTATGATAGATGTTAACATTTCTTTCACAGTGTGATGCTGATACTCCGTACCCAACCATACAGTTGGTACAAACTGACTGGAAAATGGCTTTCTCTCTCCACGAGGGTTCAAGTCCTTGTCAAAGTGGATGGTTTGGAGGTGTGCAGGGGAACAGGAGTTGAAGAAGGGATAATTGCAGCCTTCAGTGCTTCCTATGTAACTTGGCTTATCCACCCTACATGAAGAATACACTGACCTTCCTGCAGCGTTCCATGGCAAAGATTACTGAGGTGGGTGGCAAGCCCCTTCCAATATCTGTCACCGGAATAATTCATACCCTGTGTTTAAAAACGCGACACTCAGCGTGTTTCAGATGTGACTGTTTCAGTGTGAAGTATACTTTAAAAGATGTATTCATAGTTGACTATGTCCATGCAGAGGAAATTCCTCTCTTTTTACAAATTAAATGCATTTTAAATATCAATACTGTATGGTTTCTGTGTGGGAAGTTTTTAATACCAGTGTCGTATGATTCACACTTCCATGCATACACCGCAAAAGTTGACTTTGAATGGAGTGTTATAAAACCAGGGCAAGAGATGGACTTTCAGGCCCTTGACGCGTACTCTCCCGATGATAAATTGTGTGATCCTTAAGAAGGTTTAAGAAAGTTCTAATTAAATGTGTAGTACTGTATTTGGTGAAATGTGTGTTTGTGATTAAATGTTTTAAGGGTACAAAGTTACAATTAATAAAATGTGTACTGTTGGTAAAAGATTGCTTTGTGATTCTTGATGTTCAAAACGGTTTTAGAAAATGTAGAATGTAGTAGAAAAATGTACTTAAAATGAGATCTAGTGCTGTTTTTAAAAAAGTGAAATTACTTTATTCTTAATGTTTTATTACATGGTAAAAAAAAAAGGTTAATGAAATGGGATGTACTGATTTTGAAGAAATGTTTAATATAATATTAAGCTTAATCTTGCCATTTACAATTATACAAATCGGTTTAAAAAGTAATAGTTACGATTAATGAAATGTGTACTGTTGGGAAAAAAGTGCTTTTTGATTCTTGCTGTGTACAATTGAGTATAAAAAGTCAACTCTTTTTTTTTCTCTCTCCTTTTCAAAAGTAAAATTGCGCAATATATGCATTCTGTCATGACATTGTGACGGAGCTCATAACATTCATCCTGTGAAACATGTGAGAGTGTAATGGTTTTGAATGTTTAATACATTGTAATTCCTTTTTAACGTGCTGTATGGAGTACACATTTGCCATCAAAGGGTACAAAAGGCTTGTCACTGGGGCAGTACCCTTAAAAGGACACATTTGCACCGTTTTTAAAGGTACATTATGGTACCATAAGGTACAATTTAGTCAGCAGAGGTACATATTTGCCTTTGAAAGGCACATGCTGCAAGGGTACAGATATGTAGCCATGTGAAAGGGTGCAACGGGTGTACCCTCGAGGGTACTGCCCCAGTGACAAGCCATTGTACCCCTAAAGGTACAAACGTTTGCTCATATGATAACAGCAAAGCTTCAGTCGTGTCTTAAACGCCCTGTAAACCACGGCTTCACGGGGGTTATTGCTTTCTAATAAATATAGTTCATCTGGACGATGAATAGACATGAACACACCTGCTCCGCTCTATTATCATGTTGAAAACAGCCGAGTAGAGTTGTTTCAGGTTTCTGTGACGAACAGAAAGTTCAGATGAACAGCATTTATCTGAACTAGAAACCTTTTTTAATGTGTTTATCATCACTTCTGATCATTTTAAAGCATCCTTGCTAAATACAAGTGTTGATTTCTATCATTTCTTTCCCTGATATTGTACTTGCTGCCAGCTCTTGAGTGGTATTGTGTGTGTTCACCGCAGTTTTTACTGTAATGTGTTTAGTTGTGTTATAATGTGGTTGTGCTGCTAGCGTTCTGAGGCTCTGGATATGGCACAATACATGTGTAAATGTCCTGAGACGAGCAGGTTGTGTTTAATAATAATAATAATAATATAAGGAGCTGAACTCTTGCGGTGTTCTCGGCAGAATGTGATGTTTTACGCAGCGGCGGTGAACGGGACTTTTATTTTGGCTGCCGGGCGCTGTGACGTCACACGCCCGCGTCGCGCCGCTGCTCTCGACTTCCGGCGGAAGAGAGGTTTGTTTGTGTTCGTTTGAAGTCGATGGAAACGACTCCGAGGTTAGTTTTAAACCCAACTACCTACAAAACCCTGCGCCATTCGTTCCTGCTGCTTTTTAGGCGCAAAAACGAACATTTATGCTGCTTTGGTGTTTGAGATTGAGTTATTGCTTGGCTTGACACAAAATAATCTCATATTTGCGAACATGTCACTGCAGGCGTTCTTTACGAATTAAAAGCACTTAAAGCTGAATTATTAAGTCAGTTTAACGAATTAGGCACAGTGCAGTGCGCCGAGAGCAATCATCAAATCAGTGAATTGAATAAACTTTGATTTAAGCATCACTAGAGAGTCACTTGAGCCGATCGATTCGGTTGCAGCGCTCGAAGCACAAGTATGTTTTGAGTGATTCGTGCTACTTTATTAACGCTTAGCACTAGCGTTGCGTGTTCTCGGGCCGTTTACAGCCGTTAACTCTCACTCTGACTGACCGTGTTTCTTTACTTCCAGACACAGAAATCCTCCTGGTGCGGCGAGATGGCGTTCATTAAACAGGAGAGTGAAGACCTGAGGATTGTAGAAGTGTTCAGCTTGAAGCACGAGGACGCTGAGGAACTAACAGGTTGGGTTCATCCTCAAAGCCGTTATTTTATCTTTAATGACAGTCGGCAGCATGTTTAGCACTGTACCTTTAAATGAAGATGCTCTCATTAATTACTCGCCCTCATGTCACTCCAAACCCATACGACCTTCGTTCATCTTCGGAACACTAATTGATTGATTTAAAGGCACAATATGTAAGTTTTTTTTTAATTAAAATATCCAAAAACCACTAGAACAGTGTTATATATTTTGCTGACTTGCATTATCCCAAATGTTTCGAAAAATGTTTAAATCCAGAGAAATAAGCTATTTTAACTCGTGACACGGAGCGTGTCCATAGTGTCATTGTGTCGCCTGCTAATGACGTCATAACCCCTCGATTTCCCCTCGGTTTTGTAGAAAACATGGAAACACCAAAAACGCTTTAATATGTTGTGTGTTTTATTAGACCGGTGATGACCGCACAGAGTAGCAGTATGACAGAATTTTCAAATGTATCTAGTATGATAAAAACAGCGCTGCTTTACCCCACATACACACGACCGGAAGCAGCGGAAGCACTCGACTGTGGCATAATAAAAGCTCCGCTGCTTTACCCCACATACGCACGACCGGAAGCAGCGGAAGCACTCGACTGTGACATAATAAAAGCTCCGATGCTTTACCCCACACACGCACGACCGGAAGCAGCGGAGGCGCTCGACTGTGGCATAATAAAAGCCCCGCTGCTTTACCCCACACACGCACGACCGGAAGCAGCGGAAGCGCTCGACTGTGGCATAATAAAGCTCCGCACACCGGAAGCGGCGGAAGCGCCGACTGTGGCATAATTAACGCCGCTGCTTACCCCCACATACGCACGACGGAAAGCAGCGGAAGGCGGTCTACTGTTACTAATAAAAGCTCCCACTCTTCCCCACATAGCACGCCCGGAAGCACTCGCTTTTTTTTTTTTTTTTTTTTTTTTTTTTTTTTTTTTTTTTTTTTTTTTTTTCTTTTTTTTTTTTTTTTTTTTTTTTTTTTTTTTTTTTTTTTTTTTCTTTTTTTTTTTTTTTTTTTTTTTTTTTTTTTTTTTTTTTTTTTTTTTTTTTTTTTTTTTTTTTTTTTTTTTTTTTTTTTTTTTTTTTTTTTTTTTTTTTTTTTTTTTTTTTTTTTTTTTTTTTTTTTTTTTTTTTTTTTTTTTTTTTTTTTTTTTTTTTTCCTTTTTTTTTTTTTTTTTTTTTTTTTTTTTTTTTTTTTTTTTTTTTTTTTTTTTTTTTTTTTTTTTTTTTTTTTTTTTTTTTTTTTTTTTTTTTTTTTTTTTTTTTTTTTTTTTTTTTTTTTTTTTTTTTTTTTTTTTTTTTTTTTTTTTTTTTTTTTTTTTTTTTTTTTTTTTTTTTTTTTTTTTTTTTTTTTTTTTTTTTTTTTTTTTTTTTTTTTTTTTTTTTTTTTTTTTTTTTTTTTCTTTTTTTTTTTTTTTTTTTTTTTTTTTTTTTTTTTTTTTTTTTTTTTTTTTTTTTTTTTTTTTTTTTTTTTTTTTTTTTTTTTTTTTTCTTTTTTTTTTTTTTTTTTTTTTTTTTTTTTTTTTTTTTTTTTTTTTTTTTTTTTTTTTTTTTTTTTTTTTTTTTTTTTTTTTTTTTTTTTTTTTTTTTTTTTTTTTTTTTTTTTTTTTTTTTTTTTTTTTTTTTTTTTTTTTTTCTCTTTTTTTTTTTTTTTTTTTTTTTTTTTTTTTTTTCCCCCCCCTTTTTTTTTTTTTTTTTTTTTTTTTTCTTTTTTTTTTTTTTTTTCTTTTTTTTTTTTTTTTTTTTTTTTTTTTTTTTTTTTTTTTTTTTTTTTTTTTTTTTTTTTTTTTTTATTTTTTTTTTTTTTTTTTTTTTTTTTTTTCTCTTCCCTTTTTTTTTTTTTTTTTTTTTTTTTTTTTTTTTTTTTTTTTTTTTTTTTTTTTTTTTTTTTTTTTTTTTTTTTTTTTTTTGTCTTTCTGGCATAATAAAGCTCCGATGCTTTACCCCACATACGCACGACCGGAAGCCGCGGAAGCGCTCGACTGTGGCATAATAAAAACCCCGCTGCTTTACCCCACATACGCAAGACCGGAAGCAGAGGAAGCGCTCGACTGCGGCATAATAAAAGCCCCGCTGCTTTACCCCCCATACGCACGACCGGAAGCCGCGGAAGCACTCAACTGTGGCATAATAAAAGCTCCACTGCTTTACCCCACATACGCACGACCGGAAGCAGCGGAAGCGCTCGACTGTGGCATAATAAAAGCCCCGCTGCTTTACCCCACAAACGCACGACCGGAAGCAGCGGAAGCGCGAGACTGTGGCATAATAAAAAACAGCCGGTGTCACGCTGTCTCTCATTACAATTGTTCAGCGGCCTCGTTTCACTTCGACGGCTTTCCGCCTCACTCTGCTTCATACTACGATGTTAATAACAATTCTTAGACTAGGCTACACACTTTAGCCATCCTTGAACATGATTTCTGCCCGAGTACCGTCGGATTGCGACCACAAATCCCATGATTCCACACTCAGTCACGGCGTCATCAAACTACGCCTTTGCTTCTTAGTTTATTTTGAATACGCACTCTATAGCGGTGAAAGCTATATGAAAATATGAAAACATATATTGTGCCTTTAAATCTGACAGCTCTCAGACCCTCCCATAGACAGGAACACAACTGTAATGTTCCCAGGTCCATAAATGTACTAAGCGTATATGTTCGGTAAAACAGCCTACATAGCAAAATGGCCTATGAACTCCTTGCGAGTGACTTCTGCTGATGAATCCGCAAACTATTTACTATTTTTCTTCGGTTAATTGCATCTCTGACTCCTGGTCTTAGTTCAACATATGTGGTCCTTAGGTCTTAACTGTACATCCCCTACAATTCAATAATGATGATGTTTAAATCCTGATTGAAACTGTTCATGAGTACCATTGCAAAGTGAAGGCCAAGTATTATGGTCTATTATAAGAGTTCCTTTTCGATACTTCACTCGTACTGCGTCTTGTTAAAGACGCTATGGGAAAAAGCTTTTTTTCTCCTGAACCTGGAGCCTTTTTCAATCACACAGTGAAACTGCATGGCCATTGGTGCATGCAGTGTATTAAAAAAGAACCAATGGTGACAAAGCCCGCCAGACGTTTGCCACAGGATTCTCAGATTTCTTCTCCTCCTCTACGCTGATCCCAAAGCCTGCTCGCTGTTGACATGCCTCGCAGCTGGACTGAGACCTCTCTGCTCGGCTGATCCGCTTCTCCGCCGCCTCAGCAACGCAGCAGTTCCGGTCCATTTCCTCTGCTGCCATCCGGCGATTCTAAAAGAGCTTGGTGTTGTTGCAAATGCCACTCCATTACTGCAGTTCGTGCAGGGGAGCCGATGATGGCCACGCTGAGTGCGTTTCCTGCTTGGGGAAATCCCACGCGTAAGCTGCACTCACGGGAACTGATTGTTCTCACTGCGAGAACTTCAGTCTCGCCTCTCTACGCTCGCGGATCGCTGTCTTTTCAGAAAGCGACTCCGCCCCTCGCGCACACCTGCCCGCCCACGGCTATCGGCTGGAAGGCGAAGTCCGCCCATCCGTCCAAACCATGTAGGACCACTTCAGCACTCGCTGGACGCGCCTACTCTTCTGCTGGACAGGCGGCTTCGTCGCTCCATTCAATGGCGGTCCTCCAGGTTTTTCAGAGTCTGGCCTGGACCCCACGACTCTCAGGGAGCTGAGGAGTGCAACTGACCTGGCTCTGCGCGCCACCAAGACCACTGCTCAGGCGATCGGGATGTCGATGGCCAGCCTTGTGGTGCTCGAGCGCCATTTATGGCTGACGCTAACGGAGATCAAGGACGTGGATAAGGTCCCCTTCCTTGATGCCCCGATGTCCCCCAACGGCCTCTTCGGGCCTGCGGTCGAAGGGTTCGCAGAGCGCTTCACGGAGGCACAGAAGTTGTCCCAAGCTATGCGACACTTCGCTGCTGCTCCTAGTCGCCCTAAGTCTACACCGACTCAGCAGCCCACGAAGCCAGCACCTGCCGGCCCAGCCGTCCAGCCTGCTAAGACTCAGCAGACACGAGGGCGTTCACGCTCGGCCAGACGCTACCCCTTTCCTAAGCGCCAGGGACCCCGAACCAAGATAGCGTTGAACCTGGCGCCTCAGGTGTCTTCCTGATCTGCGAGACAGGAAGAGGACGGGGTCAGATCTCACTGCGGCCGGACCGCCCCCCAAGCAGCCTCTCTTAAGCCTCTTAACACCTCGTTCAGCTCCGGGTACAGAGGAAAATGTGTTTTATGCAAACAACGGGTCCGTTCAAGCGCCCAAGCAATCAGCTGCTGTTATAGCGGGAAAAATAAAACAAACATTTTCAAAAAGAGAGCAAAATTCCTTTTCCATTTCTCACAAGTGCCCTGCCCTCGTGCAGCCAGTCACTCGGCCGAGGCCTGGCAGGCCATCCCCGGAGTGTCAAAATGGGTTATGGGGATAATAAAACAAGGTTATTCACTCCAATTCACTCGAAGACCACTGCGCTTCAGCGGCGTGGTCCCCACCTCAGTGCACACGTTCCGGGGATGAATTTGCTGGCAAAAGGAGCTGTAGAAACGGTTCCACCAGCTCAGAGCGAGTCAGGCTTTTACAGCCGTTACTTCCTCGTCCCCAAATAGGATGGTGGCCTCCGGCCCATCCTCAATTTCAGACACCTGAATCACGCCCTCATAAAGAGGTCGTTCAGGATGATTACACTGAAACAGATTTGGGAAGGGCCAACTCAATCTGTGCTCGCTGGGGGCAGTGCATATACCGGGGAAAATTGAACTTAGGAGGGACATGTTATCAAGGAGCAATGTCCCCTCAGAGGAGTGGATGCTCCATCTGCAGACGGTTCAGAGAATCTGGGAGATCTTCGGCGAGGCTGAGGTAGACCTCTTCGCCTCAGAAGACAACTCTCATTGCCCAATTTATTATTCGAAGGTCAGGGACGCGTTGGCCCACCATTGGCCCAACCTCCTCCTGTATGCTTTCCCCCCGATCGCTCTGATCCCACAGGTAATCAGGCGAATCAGAGAGCAGAGACACAAGGTTCTCTTGGTGGCCCCTCTCTGGAAGAACCAACTTTGGTTATCAGAGCTGACCCAGCTGCTGGTAGCAGCCCCTTGGCCCATTCCGTTGAGGCAGATTTCCTCTCTCAAGCGGACGGGACAATATGGCACCCTCGGCCCGAGCTTTGGGCCCTGCGCCTCTGGCCGCTCGACGGACGCCTACAAGCCTCCCAGAGCAAGTTTTAAAGAGCGGCAGTCTTTGTCGCCATAGGCTCGTGCTGCTTCGCTGCCAAGCCATTGGTTTGTTTTTAATACACTGCATGAACCAATGGCCAAATGTGAATGAAAAAAGGCTTCAGTTCAGGAGAAAAAAGGCTTTTTCCCATAGCGTCTTTAGCAGTACGCAGTACTCGTTCCCGTATCTCAGGGAACCGAGGTTACGTTTTGTTGCATAATGTTAGTTTTGATGTTTTAATACTTTTATCTTGGTTTTGCTCTCTGTTGCTTTGAGCCATTAAACTCCCATTAACTATTTGTCATTTTTTCACTTTAGATCTGATGGCAATAAAAGAAGAGAGTCAAGAACTGAAAGAAATGGAAGAGAAAGATCAAAATGAGAGACATGATTTCTTTGTTGTAGAAAAATCCATACCGACTGAAACAAATTCAGTTCAGAAGACCAAACCTCCCAGTTACTTAACTTGCCATGAATGTGGAAAGTGTTTCACATTAAAAGTAAACCTTAATGAACACATGAAAATTCACACTAGAGAGAAGCCGTTCACATGCCAGCACTGTGGAAAGAGTTTCACACTAAAAGGAAGCCTTAATGAACATGTAATCATTCACACTGGAGAGAAGCCGTTCATATGTGATCAGTGTGGAAAGTGTTTCACTAAAAAAGGAAATCTAAATAAACATATAACCATTCACACTGGAGGGAAACCATTCACATGTGATCAGTGTGGAAAGAGTTTCAGATATAAAGAAACTCTTAAATCCCACATGAGAGTTCACACCGGAGAGCAGCTGTTCACATGTCAACACTGCGGAAAGTGTTTCACACTAAAAGCAAACCTTAAACAACACATGAAAATTCACACTGGAGAGAAGCCGTACACATGCCAACATTGTGGAAAGAGTTTCACACTAAAAGCAAACCTTAAACAACACATGAGAATTCACACCGGAGAAAAGCCTTACACTTGCTCTCAGTGTGGACAGAGTTTTACACATAAAGGAAACCTTAATGCAAACACATACCATTCATGCACCCCCGGGAAGATTCAATGTGATCAGTGTGGAAGGAGTTTTGAACAACATGGAAACCTTACAGTCCACATGAGAGTTCACACTGGAGAGAAGTCGTTCGCACGTGATCTGTCTGGACATGGCTACAAATACATTGAAACCCTAAATTCCCACACGAAGAGTGAACATTCAAGAGAGAAGGGCTTTGTGTGTCATCAGTGTGGAGAGAGTTTCAGCTGTAAAGTAAGCCTCTACACTCATGTGAGACTTCATACTACAGAGAAGGCTTTCACCTGCAAACTGTGTGGGGACAGCTTCTCACAAAATGGAAATCTTAAGTCACACATGAGAATTCACACTAGAGAGAAGCATTAGTGTGTAAAGAGTTTCAGACGTAACCCTTGATTCACACTTGAAAAGTACTTACAACTGTAAACTGTGTGGGATCATAGAAACCTGTTATTAAAGTGCTATTAATTCACTACTATAAAGCCTTTTTTTTTTTTATATAATGGCTCCAGAAAATATGCATCTCTGTGAAATGAAGGTGATGTTCACACAGAAGTTGAATGTGGCTCAAATCTGATTGTCTACCTTCATAACCATTTGCATTCTTCGTCTCATAAATAAATAAATATAAATATATAGTTGACATTTTATTTTATGTCTTGTGCATGTGAACTCGTTTGAAATTGTTAGCGAGAATATAGCTATCAGTCCGCATCGGGACCACTGAGGGGTTGGCATCATCTGAGGTCCTCTGAATGGTTGGCGTCATCTCTTCTCAGGTGTTCTAGATCCAGACTGAAACTTGTGTAAATCCTAGTTACCACTGGATGTCAATCCCAGCAGAAACAGAGAAACAAATAAGAGACATAATTAGCATAGCTGCTGTTCCAACAAAGCAAAATTTATTTGTTTAACCCAAACTAAAGAAATAATAATGTGCATGATTAGATATAACTGCAGTACAAGATTATGAGATGCATTATTTGAATGCTTGGCCAAAGAGATGTGTCTTTAATCTAGATTTAAACAGAGAGAGTGTGTCTGAACCCCGAACGTTATCAGGAAGGCTATTCCAGAGTTTGGGAGCCAAATGCGAAAAAGCTCTACATCCTTTAATGGACTTTGCTACCCTAGGTACTACCAAAAGTCCAGAATCTTGCGACCTTAGGGAGCGTGATGGATAGTAGCGTGGTAGAAGACTAGTTAGGTACGCAGGAGCTAAACCATTAAGCGCCTTGTAGGCAAGTAATTATATTTGTATCTGATACGGAACTTAATAGGTAGCCAGTGCAGAGACTGTAAAATTGGGGTAATATGATCATATTTTCTTGACCTGGTAAGGACTCTAGCCGCTCATTTTGGACTACCTGTAGCTTGTTTACTGAAAGATGCAGGACAAACCAGCTAGCAGTGCATTACAATAGTCCAGTCTAGAATGGTCATGAATGCATGAACTAGCTTTTACTGCATCAGAAACAGGTATCATGTTTCGTAACTTGGCAATGTTTATAAGATGGAAAGAATGCGTTTTTGTAACATGGGAAATATGATTTCAAAAGACAAGTTGCTATCTAATCTAACACCCAGATTTTTGACTGTAGAGGAAGTAACGTACATCTGTCTAGTTGCAAATTGTAAATCAAGATATTCTGTGTACTGTTTTTTGGTCCAACAAGTAATATCTCGGTCTTATCCAAACTTAATAGGAGAAAATTATTGGTCATCCAATCTTTTACATTTTTAACACACTCAGTTAGCTTAGATAATTTAGAAGTTTCTGGTCTTGTTGAGATATATAGTTGTGTATCATTGGCATAACAGTGGAAACTAATCCCTTATTTCCTAATAATATTACCAAGTGGCAACAGGTATATCGAAAATAGCAGAGGACCTGGGACAGATCCTTGTGGCACTCCATATTTTACTGGTGATAATTGAGATGACTCCCCATTTAAATGAACAAGGTGGTAGCGATCGGACAGATAGGATCTAAACCATCTTAAAGCCTGCCCTTGAATACCTGTTAGTTTTGTAATCGATCTATGAGTATGTATGATCTATAGTATCGAATGCAGCGAATCAGACCTTCTTAATAAGAGGCTTAATGACCGCCAGCTTGAATGTTTTTGGGACGGGACCTAAAGACAACGATGAGTTAATAATATTGAGAAGCGGTTCTTCTGCTACAGGTAACAACTCTTTCAGAAATTTAGTGGGTACAGGATCTAACAGGCATGATGTTGGTTTAGATGCAGTGATAAGTTTATTTAGATCTTCCTGTCCTATAGCTGTAAAGCACTGCAGTTTATCTTTTGGTGCGATGAATGAAGCTGAAGTATTATACGCTGTAGAATCTACATTTGCTATTATATTTCTGATGTTATCTATTTTATCAGTGAAGAAATTCAAAAAGTCATTACTATTAAACTGTGAGGGATATTTAGATCGGGTGGTGTCTGGTTATTCGTTCATCTAGCCACTGTGCTAAATAAAAACCTAGGATTGTTTTGGTTATTTTCTATGAGTTTGTGGATATGCTCGGCCCTGGCAGCTTTTAGAGCCTGTCTATAGCTGGACATACTGTTTTTCCACGCAATCCTAAAAACTTCCAAGTTAGTTTTTCTCCATTTGCGCTCAAGACTACGAGTTTTTTTCTTGAGAGAATGGGTATTACTGTTGTACCATGGCGCAGTACGTTTTCTCTAACCTTTTTCAATTTGATGGGGGCAACAGATTCTAATGTATTAGAGAAGATAGTACCCATATTTCTAGTCATTTCGTCTAGTTCATGTGTAATTATTGGTACACAGAGCAGTTGAGATAAAACAGAGAGGTTATTTGTGAATCTATATTTGGTGGCTGGAACAATAGTTCTGCCCGGACGATAACGCGGAGCCATATAGTTAATATCAGTAATATGCAGCATGCACGATATGAGGAAATGGTCAGTAACATCATCGCTTTGAGGTACGATATCTATATCAGTAAGATCAATTCCATGCGATATAATTAAATCTAGCGTGTGATTAAAACAATGAGTGGGCCCAGTGACATTTTGCTTGACTACAAAAGAGTTTATTAGGTCAGTAAACAAATCCTAATGCATCATTTGTATTATCAACGTGAATATTAAAATCTCCGACAATTAGCGCTTTATCAACAGTAACCAATAGGTCTGAGAGGAAATCTGCAAATTCTTTTAGGAAATCTGTATACGGCCCTGGTGGTCTATACACAGTAGCCAGAGCAAGAGATACGATAGATTTCTTTTGCATATCTGACAGTGTAACATTAAGCATTAGTATTTCAAATGAGTTAAACCTGTATCCTGTCTTCTGAGTAACATTGAGAATACCACTATATATTGTTGCAACACCGCCGCCACGACCAGTCTGACAGGGCTCATGCATATAACAGTAGCTTGGTGAAGTAGACTCATTTAGACCAAAATAGTAATTTGGTTTGAGCCAGGTTTCAGTCAAGCAGAGTACATCAAAACGATTATCTGTGATCATTTCATTTACAATAACTGCTTTGGGTGAGAGTGATCTAATGTTTAGGAGCCCAAACTTTAAAAATTGTTTTTGTTTTTGTTCATTTATTTTAAATTGTTCTGGTTTAATCACGATCAGATTTTTTCTAGATCCTGCATTAAATTTATATTTTGACCTCACTATTCGGGGAACAGACACAGTCTTTATAGATTGGACAGCACAAGTACTTCTATCATTTAAGCGGGTAGAACAAAAGTCATCAGGACAGTTATTTGAGATTTTACTTAATAGTCATATGGAGCGTAGCGTCCTGGAGATGTTGTCCGACATGAGCTCCGCTCCGACTCTGCTGGGATGCAGACCATCAGCGCGAAACAGCCTAGGACGCTCCCAGAAAAGATTCCAGTTATTAACAAAGAGCAGTTTCTGTTCTTTACACCATGACAATAACCATTCATTTAAAGCAAAAAGCCTACTGAACTTTTCATGTCCTCTTCGATACGTGGGAAGTGGTCCTGACACGATGATCGTCGTCACGGCGTGTGCGGCGCACCGTCTAGATCAGGCTCCTGAAGTCCCTCTTCAACGTCTCCGTCTGCCGCAGCTTGGTGTCATTAACCCCAGTGTGCAGCACGACCGCTCCGGGGCTCTCGTCACCCTTCAGGATCGCGGGTATCTGCGCAGAAACATCGAGAACACGAGCACCAGGGAAACAGTGAGTGTGCACCTTACCTTCAGCTAACGTAGCACGGACGTGCCGGACGATGGAGTCTCCGATGATCACAGCGTCGCGTTCCGTCTCGCGGAGGGGAGCGAAGCGGTTCCGGGTGGAGATCTCGAAGACCGGAGGCGGCAGAGGGGGAGAGGTCGTCGCCCGGGGCCTGGCTCGCGTCTTCCGCTGCGGCTGCACCCAGGGTCCGTGGTGTCCCGGCACCGGATATTACAGTATTATAGATATTACATATTACAGTGCATATACGTTTTATGAGCACGTGCGTTCTCTGGGATTGAACCCATGATCACATGGTTGCATATCGTCGTATAAAGCGATGCTCTACCAACTGAGCTATACGAAACCCGAATTATGACGCAGATAAAAGAGTACAAAGCATTCATATGGAAGTGTCCTGTTGCCGATAGGGGCGCAATTGTAGAATATGCTCTGATGGGTCGTATTTCAGAGATTTGGACAAACGACCTATGCGGGCGTATTGGTTGGAGGACATGTTGAGCAGTCTATATCAGCAGCTAACAATAGTATATATTCGTCATTCAAAAGGAGAAACCGAAACAAAGATATACGCAGATATATGAAACGTAAACAAAGCAGGGCTTGCTTACTATTGTGAATATCAGTTATATTGATAACTGTCTTCATTCAACTGTCTTCACACTACATTATATAAACAACTGGTGACCATTTACCAGACCCAAGATATTCACAAAATAACTGAATGCACACAGTTAAAACTTTATTTTACTGCTGAAAACAGACTTTAAATGAATAATGAATAAATAACATAATAAAGACAGATTCACCATGTTGTATTCTCCTCTTCTCATCCTGTAGATGATTGTGTTCATCCTCTAGTCGATCGTGTGCTGAAGAAAATTCAGAATAAAGACGAGAGAAAACAGACAACAAATAGAAAAATATTAGTTTTGATTCAAGAACAATAACTACAAATTACAGGATATACACAAAAGTATCACAATGTCTGTTAATTAAATATTTTGAGGATGAAAACAGACTTGACATTAAAACTGAATTAAATTATTGGTCACACTTTAGTTTGGGGACCAATTCTCACTATTAACTACAACTTTTGTCTCAATAAACTAATTTGCTGCTTATTAATACTTAGTAAGGTGGTTGTTAAGTTTAGGTATGGTAGGGATCTAAAATATGGTCATGCCGAATAAGGCATTAATATGTGCTTTATAAAAACTAATAAACAGCCAATATGCTAGTAACATGCATGCTAATAAACAACTAGTTAATAGTGAGGATTGGTCTCGAGTGTACCAAATATAATGAAGACAAATTCAAACAATGTTGTATCCTCAGCATCATGTTTCACACACGAGGTGGTTTATCAAAACAAAAATGTGTAGATGAAGTTCTGTTTTGTAACATCATGCAGCTAGTCTAAGTGGACGTCCATGACATGCGGAGTCCCACAAGGCTCAATTCTTGCACCGCTCTTGTTTAGCCTGTATATTGTTGTGCTTAAATGGTTCGTTTAATTCTAGCTATATAAAGGGATTGTTGTCCTCATCCCTTTTTATGAAGTTTCTGAGCAGTTGGGTTCTCTGTTACAGTGATACTTCATTGTTTTACTTGTTCTTGGGTCTCGTTCTCTTGTTGATCTTTTATTTATTTTTTTCTTTCTTATGTCCTTTTCTATTATTTCTTTAAATTGTAGAGGGCTACGTAACATTCTTAAGCGTAAGGCAGTTTTTTTGTATCTTAAATGTTTTAACAGACTTTTGCTTTCTGCAAGAATCTCATTCAACTGTAAAAGACAGTGATGAAGATTGTAGTCTATGTGATGCACCTATTAGTCTTTCAGAACTTGTCGTCTCTATCAATAATCTAAAAAGTAATAAATCCCCCGGTACCGATGGGCTATCTGCAGAGATTTATAAAGCTTTTAATAAAACATTGGCTCCTTTTCTACACTGTAAAACCGGATAAGTTAATATAACTCAAAAAAATATTGAAACTGATTACATCGAAATTTTTAAGTAATATTAACTAAATTGTATAAGTTAAAGAAACATAATTTTTTAAGTAAATGTTACTATGTCATTTTAACTGATATTAACTTAATCTTACAAGTTACTACAACATTATTGATCAAGTTCACTTTACAAGAAGTTTTTGGGTTCACAGAACCAATTCAAATTAAATAAAGATGACTTAAACAGTTTTGTTACATTACAATTAAGTTTACCTTCGTAAAAACATTAGTTTTAATAAATAACTATACACTTTATTATAAAATAAAATAAGAAAAATGGGTTCGAAGACTATTTAAATGCAAATTACTATTTTATGAAGTAACCACAAATCATTAACAAAACATCAACATTAAATTGTTTGTCAAATGCAAATACATTCTCCAAAACTGAGAAACGAGAAAGATAATAACGGTCACTGTTAGAAGTGGACAACATGGATATCTGGATATCTCCCCGCTGTAAACACTTCCCTCAAATAGGAACACTTCCCAAATTCACATCTAACAGTAGCTTTAGAAATATAAAAGTAATACTAGAATAAAATATAAGAGAAATTTCAAAATAGAGCAATGTTGTTGTTTTTTTAAACAGTAATTTCTATGAGTGGATGAACACATGGTACTGTGTATGGAACTTATACCATTCCAGAGAATCAGCTGAGAAAATGTTCTGCAAATTAAATACTAGACAAATAAGTCTATAGTATTAAATAAGTAAAAGACCTGACACACTGAAAAAGTTTTACATTAGCTGTCAGTTTACTCATCCTTCGGCCAACCAAGATGTAGGCTACTTTCTTTCTTTAGTAGAACACCAAAGATGATTTTTAACTGAACTCGTGGTCCTTGGTGATTCATAAAGTTCAAGTCAACAGGTGCCACCACTTTGTAAGTCAAAAATCAGATACAGACGACACATTATAACACTATGACCAGGAGTCTGGAGCTCAAGACTGCTGTGCCACCACGGGTATTCATTTTGTGTTGCTTGTTAATGTTTTTCGACTCGCAAAGTGACGGCACCCGTTGAGCTGCATTTTATGAATCACCAAGCACCACGAGTTCAGCTGAAAATGATCTTTTGCTCTACTGAAGAAAGAACATCAGCTACTTCTTCCATGGCCAGAGAGAGAGTAAATTAATGGCAAATGTTCATTTCTGGGCAAACTATTACTTTAAAGGGATAGTTCACCCAAACATGAAAATTCTGTCATTAATTCCTCGTTCCAAACCCGTAAGACCTTCGTTCATCTTCAGAACACAGATTAAGTGCATGTGCATTCCTCTGCTTGTAAACAAGGCTCCGAGCATGCGTGGAGTATTTTACCGATGTCCTTACGACATTTCTGTGCCTGGCCACACTTCAGTTACGTTGCCGTCTATGCAGGGTTAGAAAGCTCTCGGATTACATTAAAAAGATCTGTGTTCTGAAGATGAACGACGGTTTCACGGGTTTGGAATGACGTGAGGGTGAGGAATTAATGACAGAATTTTCATTTTTGGGTGAACTATCCCTTTAACAATAAACAATATAGGTGTGTGCAAGTGTGCTAAAAAAATATTTTTACCTGTGACTCCATTTTAAAGCAGGCCAGCAATCCAGGATCTCAGCAATAGGTAGGTTCCAGCATCTCTATACAATGAATGCGCATTAAAATTAATAATTGGACATCAAAACACCAAACTAAACTTCCAGCTGCTTCACTTTTATCCTGAAAAGAAACAGATTGAGAAGTTAGTCAGGTTGTAATATTTGCCAAAACACCAGGAAAATTCTCTTTAAAGACACAAATCAGTTATTTAACTTAATTGGCATCATGTGAAATATGGTGCTTAGTTTGATCCCATAATACAAACATTCAACTTTTAAACATTTATTTATACTGTATAATCTGATTTGTTAAATGCTAAGAACATAAATGTCTGGTAAATAGCACAAGCTTTACGGGTATTTTTTTTATTTTTTGTTTTTTTTTTTTTTTTTTTTTTGGCTATACATACTGAATACATTTATAAATACCAATTTCAATCGATTCTGAGCTTTAGTGATGCGGGATAAAATGGCTCAAATCATTTGCAAATGCATTAACTGCTAAGACACTAAACACCATTTAAACCATAGATTTAAACAAATAAAACCAAGAACTTAAAGGTTAACTTACCAGTTGCGCAGGTAACGATCCATTTCTTTGATGGAAACTTTTAAATGACAGTATAATTGCTGTCGTTATAAATACTCATGTTTCCACGGCCTCGGAGGAGTGTGGGTCACATTCAGCGAACAGTCACGGACTCACTGTACTTCTTATATTTATTTCAACAAATGACGAGCCAAATCAAATCCCCAGGAGCTCGGGGAAAGTGTTGGTTTAATGTGCTTAAGACAGTGGTGCTAAAGTCATGCAGATGAGCCAGAACATCAACGCCACATGTTTAAATGCAAAGCGTTTTCCTCTCTTTAGAAAACTAATCTAGAAAGCGCTTCTGGATAAATAGAGCGATTTCTAAAGTTCATATTTTGGGCTCATCTGTTTTTCCACACACATTATGCTTTATTAGTAAGATGTGTGCACAGAATGTGGTCTTTAAATATCACTCGGTGCATTAAGCGCGTTCTTTATATGAGAGAAAAATGCTTAAATAAACGCGTTGCGTTCACATTTTGATCTTATATGCATATCTGCACATAGTATATGCTTTACAATTTTGTCTTTATCACTGTCTTGGTACATTAAGCCACTTTAAGCATTTTAGAAAGTCCAAGTTCTGCTAATTCACAAGCCTAGTGAGAGTCATGCTCGCAAAGAAGGCAATGCTAACTATTAAACCAACCAAATCAAAACGTTCAAACACACACAGCAGTGTGATTCTTCTATTGAGTGAGAGTCAGTGGGTTTAATCAGTGACATTAACGGATTTACTATTCGGCGTCTTCTCCGCGACCTGCTTCCCTTGGTGTTTTTACACATAGAAAGGGCAAAAAAACACATTGCATTGTCCAGATTTCTCTCAGAAGGATGATCTGAGCTACTACTGCAGTTATCGATGCCGTATGAAGGACATGTTTCACAATCACGACAAACAATCAAATACTGGCCTGAACTCAACAGCGGAAAGCCAGCGCTATCCTGCAAGTATTATCAAAGATTACAGTCTACATAACATGCTTTTCGAGAGTACTGAAGAAACAACACTGCCTCGCTCTTTATGTCAGGGACTAATAACTTTAATACCCAAGTCCAACAGAGATCCCCTTTTAATTGATCATTGGCGTCCGATTTCTTTACTCAGGACTGATTATGAAATGATTGCATTAGTTTTGGCAAAGAGGTTCAAATCTATTCTAGATGAGTGCCGATCAGGCTGTATACCGCAGAGGCATATATCCAGTAACATGCGCCTGCTTTTAGATCTGTTGGAGTATTCAGATCTCATTTCCACTGACCGCTTTATTTTCTTTCTTGACTACTACAAAGCTTTTGATTGATTAGAAGATGATTTTATGTTACAGGCCTTGCTTTATCATAATCCATCATTTAATCCTCAAGTAGTTTATTATTGAGTGGTATTTTGTATGTTTTGTACGTACTGTAATCCTTGTTGTTTACTGCAAAAAAAAAAAATCAACACTGTG